>BPLR01014530.1:0-49185 GCA_021605095.1 Caerostris extrusa
TTCCATGTTTGATCATAGAAAAAATTACTAATAGTGTTTTTCTAAAAATGTAGAGAATTAATATATTTTTAATTATTGCCTATTTATTCCTTATGTATCAAGATGTAGGATCAAATTTCTTCCCATTTTTTAAAAAATCAACATCTTACAAGAGCTACTAAAATTATTCAAATTCCTACATAAAATACAGGAACTATATAGCTCCATAGAGAAATTTAGACAAACTTAAATTTCCTTCAAAATAATAATTAGAGAGGCAAAAAATAAAAAAACAAGTTAATGACCTAGTTGAAAACTCCAAAAAGATGCCGTAATTTACCAAACTGGAGACAGACAGTACCCTTTAATTCATTTTTTTCATTTAAAGAAAAAATAGTTCGCGCAGAACAAAAGCTTAGAAATTAATACGAAGCCAGAGAGAATGAAACGCAATTTGTGAAGAAAAAGAAGAAGAAATTTGTGTTTACCGCTCGCCGGTCACAGAAAACCGAAAGAATATCATATAAAACTTGTAGCCACACCCGGATATTTTTCGAAGAATTTTTCCAGTTGGATTTGCAGATGCGCACAACATACAATTAGGAATCTAGTTATATTTGCATTCAACTTAAGAGGTGTGGCGCATGGAAGGGTTCTAACAATACTCCGGATTTTGAGGTTCTTATTTATCATTAGTTTTATTTAAAAGCCGAATTTGAAATTTTATTCCATCTTCCTAACATTTTCAGAGCTCATATTTAAGCATTTGCGGAATCGTTATTTCAGTTACAATATTTGCTTTAAAAGGTATCGCCTGTTTAGTTAATTAGTATGAATATTTCAGAATATAAAAAGCAGAAATTGGACCATCCAGCAGGTCTTGAACTTGTTTTCAAAGATTGTCAAAAAGTAAGTTTTGAACTCGGTTTCAAAAATAGTCCAAATAGCAAGTTTTGAATTCGGTTTCAATGATTAGTCCCTATAGCAGTCTTGAACTTGGTTTCAACGATCATCTAAACATTAAGCTTGGAACTCGATTTCAAAGATCGTCCAAACAAATTTTTGAACTTTGTTTTAAAAAGGTTAATAAATCCAGCAGGTCTTGAACTCAAGTTTTGAACAAACAGTAGAAGTTTTGAACTCGGTTTCAAAAGATAGTCAAATTTCAAGGATTAATAATCCCCCCAGCAGGAACTTGGAACTCAAACAGTTTCAAAGATCGTCCAAACAGCAGGTCTTGAACTCGGTTTCAAAGATTGTCCAAACAGCAGGTCTTGAACTTGTTTTCAAAGATTATCCAAACAGTAAGTTTTGAACTCGGTTTCAAAGATAGTCCAAATAGCAAGTTTTGAACTCGGTTTCAAAAAATAGTCCAAATAGCAAGTTTTGAATTCGGTTTCAATGATTAATCCCTACAGCAGTCTTGAACTTGGTTTCAACGATCATCTAAACATTAAGCTTGGAACTCAAAGATCGTCCAAACAGCAAATTTTGAACTTTGTTTCAAGGATTAATAAATCCAGCAGGTCTTGAACTCAGTTTCAAAGATCGTCCAAACAGCAGGTCTTGAACTCGGTTTCAAAGATTGTCCAAACAGCAGGTCTTGAACTTGTTTTCAAAGATTATCCAAACAGTAAGTTTTTGAACTCGGTTTCAAAGATAGTCCAAATAGCAAGTTTTGAACTTTGTTTCAAGGATTAATAAATCCAGCAGGTCTTGAACAGTTTCAAAGATCGTCCAAACAGCAGGTCTTGAACTCGGTTTCAAAGATTAATTCATCCACCATGTCTTGAACTCGGTTTCAAAGATTAATCTTCCAGCAAGTCTTCAACATGGTTTCATAGATTGATCCAACCAACAAGTTTTTTTTCTGTCAAATTATTTAGGTGTCATTAACTCCACGACAGTAATGCAGTAACTCCCTCTTTATGCTGCACATGTCAGAATGACTTAAAAAGAAGAAGTACTTTAATCAACAATTTTTCTAAATTTAATATTAAATTATTAATTCCAGTTAATTTAAAATTTATTAAGACTATAACATTACATTAATATAATATACTGTTAAACTCTGATCTAATATTAAATACCAGTGGTATTTAAGAATTATAAAAAAATAGTTTAAAATTAAGAGATGGTTTGATTGAATAAAATTACAAAAGAAAATTATTCTTAACTGGTATTCATTAATTTCTACTTGTGTTAATATTAAAAACAACGATCTTTAAATCTTGTTCTAGTAGGGAGGAGGGGGGAATAATAAATAAAACAGTTGTTTGCTTTTTTTTTTTTTTTTTTTTATTAAGTTCTTTTTCAAACACAACGCAACAAAAGGCTTCTATATAACATATTTTGTTTTTTTTTTCTGTCAGAAAATTAGAATGTATTTTGTCCTCAAAATATTAACCTTGAGGAAAACCTCTTTAGCAAAAACGTTTATTTGTGTACTTCTTTTTTAAAATTATCTTCAATTTCCATTAAAAAGAAATCTATAAGTGTAAATATAATTATAAAAATAACAAACATGTAATTTTATGAAAATGAACTAGTTGTTCATATTATATGAACTGTGGAAACAATGTCGGACAACTAAAAATAAAACGATAAATACACAGAATATATATATAACTATATATGTATAATAATATAAGTATATATGTGTGCGTGTATTTCAGTATAATTTGAAAACTATAACATTTATTGTTCTAATTTTTGTTTAATTGAATTAACTGCTTCTTATTCGTCGTGTAGTGGGAAATCTCAGAAAAATTATCTCCGTTTTTTACTAAGACAAATATCTTTATTTGAAACCTGCTTCATTTGTTGGCATGATCACTTCGCATAGATATATTTTTTTTTCTGTTTGTTTCAAGATACTTTTTGAATTTAAAAGGGTTTGAAATTTCAAATTTCAAATTTATTTCATAAAAAATTTTAAAATAAAAAATTTATTTGCTTGAATATATTCGAAATCTATAAAAATTAAAAATTTATTTCATATGGTTTTTTTTATTAGTTTCAAGTATCAAAATTATTTTTATTTATAAATAAATGTTTTAATTTTTACTTCACAACTGGTAAAACAATAATCCGCACCTTTCACCGGCATTTTATCCTAATAATATTTATTAAATTAATCCTAATAATATTAATTAATATTATTTTATGTTACATCTTCTAGTTTAGATGTAAACTCTCATTAATAAAAGTTTCCCATAAATTATAGAAATTATTTTAAGAACATTGATAGAAATATCCCGAAACATACAGAAGATCGATAGACGCATCTTTAAAAACTATTTTTAAAAATTAGAAGCATTGTCATTAAAATAATAATTATAAAGAAGAAAACAAATACAAATATTAACAAAAACAAAGAATAAAAATATAACTTTAAAAGGATTAAGTATGCTTTTTTAAATTCTGACAATAACAAAGGCAAAGCGGAACACTGTTTTCAGGTTATCGTACCCATTCTATAAAGAACAGGTGTTTGGGTAAGACCATATGCCTTATCATGGTTGTTGACAACGTACAAAAAACAAACTTATGATTGCGAAAAAAAATTAAGAGATAAATATTCATAGATTGTTAGGATTATACCTAAAGTAATTTTGCAATGTTTCAGTATTTTTTGGACAGATTGCGCTTAATCATAGACTTTGTTAATTGGAAAATTGTAAAAAAAATTGCTATAAAGTACAGCTAGTCGTTCATCTATGTTTAGTTATATACCACACCCACTATTCCCATTGAATTCGTATTGTTTTGTAGTATTTTGGTAAAAAACATTATGATCTTAATAATGATTTCCTTTCTGATTTTACTGCGACTGAATATTTAGAACGATTCTAAAGAAAAATCAATTTAGATTGTCATTGTAATTAACTTTTTAAGCTAGTAATTAGGAAACTTCTTATAGATTTGCAGTAGATTAATAAAAAAAAAAATTTTTACTCAATTGGGAGTGACTTCTTTTTTTTTTAAATAGAAAATGTATATTCATACTAATATGCAAATGAAGTATATTGTCCAGGCATGGGTATCTTATGAAGAAATCAAGAGGTTTTTTTTTTATCAATATGATGAAGGAAAAGTTTTTTTTACTTATTTTATTAATCTTATATGATATAAAAAATAAAAAAATTATCTTTCTTCAAAAAAAATTAACTGTATACCAAAATATTTTTTTTCCACCAATATATTTTAAATTTAAAAAAAAAATTATGCATTTTTCTTGACAACATAACGTAATTTACTCACTTATTAAATAAAATAAAAATAATATATAATAATAATAATAATAAATATAAAAAGAAATAATGTATAAATAAATAATATAAAAATTACAACATATTTTATTAATATTTTATAATATTTTATAATAAAATAATTATATAAATATTAATAGTTTTATTCATATTTTAAATATAATAAATTAATAAAACTATTAATATATTATAGTTTTATAAATATTTTTATACCGATGTCAAATGCTAGTTTACATTAAGTATTAAAAAGGCGTGTACTTTTTTTTTTATATTTTGCAATAAAATGACATGATGCATCATTTAATTGACCATAAAAAACTCAAACTTAAAAAAAAGGCCCTTAAAAAATAATCCATAGTTACTTAAACTGTTATGCAAAAATTATTGCTTAAAAGTACGGCCTTGACGTATAAAAAAATCTAATAAACACGATGAACAAAATAAACAGAAATGAGATTATATTATAAATTTTTATTAATAAATAGTCCACTTTGGATATTGACTGATCATGAAATTATGAACATTTTCAATGCTACTCACTCGACTTCATATCATTAATAAGGCAACAAGACAAATCTGGCACGGATTTAGCGTTGCTTTAAGGGGTTCCTAAGGAAGGGCAGCAACGCTACACCCATAATAAGGCACACGAAAACAGGAGGATTAATGTCTTCCCAGAGGGCACGAGAGCGTCATATTGAAAACAAAAAAACCCGGATAGCTCCAGCAATACAATCTTATACTAAATCCTAAATTGTTGTTATCGTCACAGAATCAATTATTTTTCACATCTATGTTTGTAAATTATGCTAACAACATTAATCGATTCTTCATATGAGATGTTTTTATGTATATATACTAATGTACTTCTTCTTCTTCATTGGTGCAATAGTCCCATGATGGGCCATGCCGTCTGCCTACCGGCAGATTTCGAGACAGGAGATGTTTTCTTTTTATGGGTAGGGTTGTTAGCCCTACGTCTAACACCCATATTATGCTAGTGGTGATTGTCAGCCCTACGCCCAACACTCATATTAGAACGGAACCTTACGCCTGCCATGGATGAACCTGGCCATGGATGTTTGTAGTGGTTCGGAATCCACTTTAAGCCGTAGGTCCCGATCTCCTATGACTGTAAGAGTGTCACGGAGCCAAAGTCAGACTTATACCTACGGGTGCTCCATCACAACAGAAGCTGCTTCCTCCCCCTTCAATCATGAGTACGTATGGGCTCGGTCAGCCATGTGGGATAAGAAACAACAACAACCTACGGTTTAATGTAGATTCGAACCACTACGAACAACCCTGACACCGTCAGGATTCGAAACCGAGACCTGTGGCGCATATTAGTGTTTTGTTGGGTTTGGTTTTCGCTCTCCTGTCACTTTTTGAACACTATTAGGCTATTAGAAGGGACGTACAGTTTATCGTGGATTCCGAACCACCACAAACAGTTGCAACACCGCCTGCAATAGAACCCAAAACCTGTGGCACAGAGCGCTAGTCACTCGGTCAGGTCCTAACTAATGTACTACTTTATGTATTATATTTTTAATATTAATGATTTTTACGGTAAGAATATTGTATACCATGCCATAAACTATAAAATGTCTCCGAAGGTCAGTGAATGAAGGCCATCACCTAAATTTATGGAAGACCGTAGAGAAACAAAAACTCTAAGAAGGTAATAATCATTTATTTTCTTATTCACCACCGAATCTTCTTGTTTCGGAAAGCAATGGCAACACACATCGCCACCAAAGGGTTATGATTCGACCTTCATATACGGTGGCTCTCGCGTGTTAAATTGAGTTATAAATAGCACAGCTACGTGCATTGTTAGCGTGTATCATTATTATTGACCTAAGAGTTACGTATACTAAAAAAAAAAAAATTTCATTCAACATAAAGATGCAACTAATGAACATCGAAAAAAAAAAAAAAGATCAAACAAATAATTTATTTTAACCACAATTTGAGTAGAAGCCTTTACCATAATTAATAACAAATCCGACTGAATATGCAATTTGTTTCACACGTACAAATGAGTAGGAAAGCAAATTTGTAATGTTACGAGATTATTTATAGAAAATATTTTTAATATTAATGATTCATTATTATTAATATATTCCCAAGTGAGCCAGTTGCAAATTACTTGCCAACAAAATGACTCGAAAATAAATTGAAACTATTTTATTAATAATAGGAAAAGGAGATTCATATGCATTAAACATTTATTTTGCATCATTAATTATAACTATTTGGAAGTGAGAGAGTATTAAATTGCAGATTAGTAATGTCATATTTCTCTCAGCTTTGTAAATCATATTCGCGTATCTCTGGATCGTGTAAATTCTAAAGTGTTTTACTAGGCAAATATTTTAAATTGTGAACACCTTTTCACCTTATATGTCGTATATATTTTTTTTATGTGTAATAATTCAGTAGTAACTGTTATCTTCTTTTTCTCTTATCATAAATTAACACAACTTTCAGTTGATATAATAAAATATTTATTGGTACAAATACTTAATCAAGCAACCGCCCGCCATCAGCAACTCCGTCGCGTTCCTTTTTCTGCCCTTGCTCTTACATTCGAATCCCGTATAAGACAACAGCCTTATATGGAGTTACAGGAGGAGGAGTTATAGAGGAGTCTCTTGTTCGTGGCGCCATCTGTTGTCATTTATAATAACAAATACATAGTTTACATAACACAGTGACTGCTAAAATTAATTTATTCAGTTTTCAGTTTAGACTATGCTTTATGATTTCATTTGGAAAAATAGAGGTGTTATCAAAATAATGAAAACACTATGTGGTTAAACGAAATCATTTAATAATATGGAGTAGGACTGCTTTTGACATGTAACACAGAATAGATTCTCCTGGGAATCGAATCATGAAAGTGCTGAATAGTGTTTAGAGGAATATTGAATCATTCTTCATAGAGATATTGTGAAAGTTCCGGGGATATAGATTCGATTGATTACTCTAAAATATACCATAACTGTTCGATGATATTGAAATCGGCGGACTTGTTGAGGCTAGTTGTAGATGTAGGGTCAAGGTAAATGCTTTACTTCATTCTAGTGTTCATCAAACCATGATTCAACAATCCCACTACATGAATAGTAGCATTATCACCCCGAACAATTTTCTTCTTCAGGAAACAAAGTTTGCATTACAAGAATGGACATGATCAGCTAAAACTTCTCTGTAGATCTTCTAAAAACTTCTTCCCAGTGATTCTTCCTTTCAAGATTACGATTCGACCAGCAGAAAATCATGATATGACTGCCCTATACCAGGACAGATCCATCTCCATGCTTGACAGTTAGGGGGCGACAAGCACGATCATACGCTTGTGCAGGTGTCCAATAAGCATGCAACAATCTTGTTGTAGGGAAAAGTATGAAAGTTGATTCGTCTAACCCTATAACTGTCCTCCACTTATCAGTTGACCAGGTTTTGTGGTTGTGACACCAATTTATACGGCGTTTGGCATTAACAGAGATGGCAAGTGGCTTGGGAATCTGCGGTCACTTTGGCTGCAGTTGTTTTCTTTTAGAATTACAATCCGCTTCAATACCCATCGGTTTCTTTCACTCAGCTTCTTCTTTCGTCCACTGTTTTGCTTAGCCAAGGTTGTTTTGCCGCGCTGTGTGTACACTGTCATGACTTTAGACACCGTACCTGTAGAAATGCCTAAAAGCTGGGATGTTTCTGTCACGCATTGCTCCAGCTAGTCGTGCTCCTACAATTTGTCCTCTTTGAAGTTTGTGAGGTCTGACATTTTAGCTTTTGACAAAAAATCCAAAAAGTACATAAATTCACTAAAGCTACCTTATGCTACCAATATATATACTTTTATATTAAAAAACTAAAATTACATGTTAATGCTTACAAAGCGCATTCTTAAATGCTACTTTTTTTATTCACAGGTGTTTCCATAAATTTGATAACCATCTGTGCATAGGATTATCAAATATAATGAGAATTTAACAGAAAAAAAAAAAAAAAAAATATCTTTGGAAGTTTCGCTTTTGTTAAAAAAATTGCAATTGAAACATTTTTCTAAAAAAGAAATTCAAAATACAAAACGAATCGAATAGAAATATAAGGATTTCAAAATAACTCAAATACAAACGCAATGAATAATATTATGTAATATTATATAACATTTCATTGAAATGAGAGTGAACAAGGTATTTTATTTTTGTAACAAACCTATAAAATCGTATACGCATTTTTTATTTATAAAAGTTTCCCGTTCATCTTTAAGTTAGCACCATAAAAAATGAAGAAAGAAAGAAATTTCAGGAATCGAAAAAAATGATTGAAGCTCCGGAAGTGTACATTAACAGCGGAGACAAAACTGGATCTATACATAGATAACAAACACCACAGATGAAAAATAATATATACAAATCAAGGTAAGGAACAAGTCGTCCAGAAAATTAAAAATTCTTAAGAATGATGAAATTCTTAATTTCTTATGTTATAATGTCCTGAAGATAGCTTCAACAAGGAAAACTATTCTCAAGACATTAAACACCATGTTATTTCTACCAACAAGTGACTAGATCTTAGTTCAAATACGTCCAGCAGCATATTTCTACATACATTTAATATGGAATGCATTAAAGGGATATCGGAAATTAAAAATTCATAAGAAAAACAATTATAATATCCTGAAGATAGTTTAAAAAAAGGAGTGCTATCCTCAAAAACATTGTTGTTCTAATGCAGCTGTCAATACAGAAACAGTTACTCTTTATGCCATAAGCAAGGGCTGCACCGCTGTTACTCATTTAGCACTACCCAGGGGACACTTGTAACTTAAAGATATGCTACGGACACGAGTAACGTTACCCCTACAACGCTCTACGATCATTTTAAGACTACGGTTTAAAGTGGATTCCGAACCACTACAAATATTCATGGCACTGCCAAAACTCGAACCATTTGGTACAGAGCGTTAGCCACTCGGCCATCAGGCCGAGACTTGACTTCTCAAGACATTGTAAACCATATTATTACACTATCCACAAATGATTAGATCTTACCCCAAATATATCCAGCAACATATTTCTACATACATATAATATAGCATTAAAGGGAAATGAATGCATGATGAGGTTATGAATGCATTAAAGGGAAATCCAGGAAATTAAAAATTCGTAATAAAACAATTATAATATCCTGGAGATAGTTTCAAAAAAAGAATATTGTCCTTAAGACATTGTAAACTATGTTATTTCTACCCACAAGTGACACTAGATCTTAGTCCAAATATATCCAGCAGCATATTTTTACATACATATAATATAGAATACATTATTTTTCTATAAGCACAAAATAGAACACTAAACTGATTTATTTCCTTTAAATAACTTCCAAATCTTTTTCCACTAAATATTATAAGTTTAAAAATTTTCACATTTCTTACAATTAAATAGAACTACAATTTGATTTAAGTAATTGTTTTCAGGGAAATAATAAAAGATTGGGCATTTAAATTTAAAGTCAATTCCTACTTTTTTTTTCCCACTATATTGCAGAAAGTCCTTTATAAATAATTTTCATTCATTTTTTAAGTTTATCTGGCGCCATCTGTTATTAGATACATGCAACTTAAATCTAAAAAAAACTAAAATTAATTCATTACATTTAATAAATGAATTAATATTTGAAAAAAAGTATTAAGATCCAGTGTCATCCACTAAAAGTTTAAAAAAAATGTATTTGAAGTTGATCGGATGAATAAAAAGTATTTTTTATGAACGATTGAAAATTTGAACAAGATATATATAGGAGAGTGTGTGAGCTAATAGAAGGAATTGAAAAAGTAATTGAAAACCCAAAGGGCAAAAGTTTAATTACGTTTTGATAATGGTAATCAATTTATTTTAATGTGAATGAGATTCAACAAGATTCCTTGTTGAGGAATACAATCCTCAACAAGGAATATTATACTAGTTTCAACAAGGAATACTATCCTCAAATCCATGTAAATCATGTTATTTCTACCCACAAGTGACTAGATCTTAATCCAAATAAATCCAACAACATATTTCTACATACATACAATATGGAATGCATTATTTTTGTATAAGCACAAAATAAGAAGGCAAAACTAATTTATTTCCGTTATAATAACTTCCAAATCTTTTTCACTAAATATGACAAGTTTAAAAAAATTTCACATTTATTGCAATTAAATAGAACTACAGTTTGATTTAACTAATTGTTATCAGGAAATAATAAAAGATTGGGAATTTAAAGCACAGAAAAATAATTGAAATCCCAAATGGACAAAAGTTTTATTACGAATAATAATGATAATCAATTTATTTTAATGTGAATGAGATTTTAGGTGAAAAAAAAAAAGTGCCAGAATAAAAAAGAAGCAATTCAGTAATTGGAGAGAATTTCTTCCTTATCTGATTGTCATTGTTCACTTCCGATCGAAGTTAATAATTATGATGAAGTTCGTAATTTATCGATTCGGTTTCTCTCTGTTTACGAATTAAAAAGGAAATTCTTTTAATTCGATATTGAATTTGAAGTGTGACTGTGATGAATGGAAATTAATTGTGGAGTGAAGTCGATTTTTTTAAAAGGAAAATGGAATAGGGTGGTGCGTTTTCAAATTAGTGCCTTTATTTCAACCTTTATGGCCTTGTTTGAAATTAAAAACCTGAAAAATTAAAGGTATATTTCCCCTTTTTTTTCACAAAAAATAATTGAAGAAAATTTAAAAAATAAAAGTTTTATATTTCTCTTAAATGAGAATGGGAATCAAGTAAGCTTTTCAAAAATGTGACCTAGAACAAAAACATCAATTATTAATTTCAAATTTCAGCTTCACTTTATTTCAATTGGATTGTTCAAAAATCTGATTATAAAAAGGTGAGCTATATACTTAAATTATTAAATTAAAGTTCAGTTATAGTAATTATTTAAATCAAAATTAGATCAGATTGCAAATTCGTGTTTGAAATTTTCAGTATTTTTTTATTACAAAAACAATAACAATAAATAAATAAACATAATGGATACCGGAAATTGCATATTGAGCATGAAACGATTGTTTAATAATTACTACCTACCCCATTCAACGATAAACCTTACATTGAAATTCATTATGGTGTCCATTCAACATTGGTGTATTTCATGTTCAACTTGACTGTACGACAAATAGTCAACAACGGCGGACGAAGGGCCTAATTGCCTTCCAAAAGATTTAGTGGCTTTTTTACGATACGACTGCCACACATTTGCCAGTCGTATGGTAGAAAAATCAAACTCCGAGCTCCCCAAGAAAATCCAATCCAAGTAAAACTCCAAGTTGTCTATCGATGTGTGACTCTTATTTACGCTGTCACAATCGCCCTCGAATCTTCTGAAATAATGATTATAACCGACATTGACGAATTCGAAGTTCGAGGTATTCGGATTCGAGTTCCCTGGTATGCTAACTGCGCACTTGATCATTAATCTTTTATTCAGCAAAATATTCACGAAATAAATTCGACGGAGTTTAACATGGTAACAGGGCTCATGCTAGCCTCGTTATTTTAAATTGCACTAATTATTCAAATAAGACAAAACATGTTACCGTGTTTTATACTTGTATTATTATTTTAAAAGGACCAGACATACGAAACAAGGAAAAACATATTGTCATGGCTGATCCTTGAATCGATACGACTAAAGATACAATTGACATAATACAACAAATCAAAATTGCAGGGATATAGCTGGATACAACGATGCGATTGATCCACGATGCAAGCAACTGATACAATGATATGAATGATAAACTAAAGATACAATTGACATAACATTACAAGAAATCAGAATCGCAGGGATATAGCTGATACAACAATACGATTGATCCACGATGCAAGGGTGCAACTGATACAATGATATGAATGATACAACTGATACAACGATACGATTTGTCTAAGATACAAGGGTGCAACTGATACAACGATGTGAATGATACAACTATACAAATGATGCAACTGATACAAGGATATTATTGATACACGATATTTTTACAAAGGTTCAATGGTACAACTAATACAACGATACGAATGATACAACTTATACAACGATACAAGTGATACAAGAATACTATTGATCCTCCATATAATACAACAGGTAAAGGTACAACTGATCCTTAACACGATCTAACTGATACAATGGTACAACTAATCCATAATACAAGGATACAACTTGTACAATGATACAACTGATTCATGATATAAAGATATAACTGATACAACGATACAAGTGTCCAACGATACAAAAGATATAACTGTTACAATGATAGAAGTGATCCCGGATACAATGATATAAACGATACAATTGATGCGCGGATACAACTGACGGGCAAACTATTGTTTTATAACTTCTTAGCAATCGTTCAAAGATCAGCATTAAAAAAATATTCACAAACGTAATTGGACATCCTCCTTTACTTATAAAATGCCATACATAACATTCATTATTTTGTAACTTCATGTACAACAGCCTTTTGACTATGTTTAATGAAATGTATTAATGATTCACAATAATCATGTATTGTAACTTTATAATCTTTACTTTAACTCTAAATGATAAAAATGGTTGTTTCGCCTTTTTGGGTAACAAGAAACATCCCGGATAACAAGATGCACGCTCGACACCTCACTAACGAAGTGCAAATGCATTCGTGCAACAACGATCTGTTTTGGTTCCGAGCAATCGTTGGAAGAAGAAAAAAAAAAAAGAATCTGCTGGCCAACAATCAATTTCTGAACAGAAAATGTTCCATTCAGGAATATATTCCGGCACGAACAAATGCTCCGAGGCCCTAACGACACCTAATGACGGGTTGGTGCAGCACTTTGCAGCGTCGAAAATTGCACCACAAGGAAAACAGTTCTGGTCCAGCCTCTTCGTGGGCAAGGGGACAATCATCAACGCCGGTTCCACAAGTAGTGAGGCTGGGCGAAAAAAAGGAAAATATATCATTTTGTATCATACCCGTGGTCTTGAGTGTGAATGATTTAGCGGTTCCTTTTTCTTCACTTGTAAGGTTATTTAATCGTTCTGGAGGAAGGGATCTGTGGCCCAGCGGTGTGCCTGCCTTTTTGTGTCCATTTAATGGTCTATTTATTACACGGTTTCGGCGAGTTTTTATGTGTGGTTTGGCGACTTGCGCAAATTGAATACTGGGGGTACTTCAAGATAGTTCTTTCTCTTCAAGAACTGCTCGTTAGGATACGGAAGTTCAAAGGGGGATGTGGCCAGGATTTAATACTTTGGTTCATTATCTTGATGTTGCTTTTTTTTTCCCTTTAAGGTTCATGGGATTTTTGTTTGGTGTTAAAGTTCTTTCAGATTTGAAGTGAGCTTTTTTTTTTTTTTTTTTTTTTTAGGGTGTTCTAAAGAGGAGTTATGCGTCTCTTTCCGACGAAAGTAAATATTTTGTGAATTATGGCGCCATTCTGTTGGTTCTTTACGGCTTATTTTTATTGCACTTATTCTTGAATGAAAATAAAATAAAATAAACACTAATTTTATTGTTGTCAAAATAAATTGTATGTATTTATTTATAAAGGAAATTATTGTTTGTGTTAGTTGTTTTATTGCATTGTTATTTTGATTTTTAATTTTATTTATTGTTAAAAATTCAACGTATTTGAAAATTCCTGTGAATTATGGCGCCATTCTGTTGATTCTTTGCTGCTTGTTTTTATTGCACTTATTCGTGTATGAAAATAAAATAAAATAAACACTAATTTTATTGTTGTCAAAATAAACTATATGAATTTATTTATGGAGAAATTATTGTTTCTGTTGGTTGTTTCATTACATTCATTATTTTAATTTTTAATTCAATTTATTGTTAAAAATACAATGTACAATACAATATCCAAACAAAACAATATACAAACAATACAATATCTGTTTCGTTCTTTTTTTTTTTTTTTTTTTTTCAAAACCGCATCATGTTATTCACAATTATGGCGCAATAGGATGAAATTTGAATGGAAATTCTGGATGGAAATGTTCTGGATGGAAATGTTCTGGATGGAAATGTTCTGGATGGAAATGTTCTGGATGGAAATGTTTTCCCCCATCCTAATAGGATGGGGGAAAACATTTTATTCGTTAATAAAAATACAATGTATTTGAAAATCGCTGTTTCTTTTTTTTTTTTTTCAAAACTATGTATGTATGAAACTATTCATGTATTCACAATTATGGCGCAATGTTAATATTCCTAATAGGATGGGGGAAAACATTTTATTCGTTAATAAAAATACAATGTATTTGAAAAACTGTTTCTTTTTTCTTTTTTTCAAAACTATGTATGTATGAAACTATTCATGTATTCACAATTATGGCGCAATGTTAATATTCCTAATAGGATGGGGGAAAACATTTTATTCGTTAATAAAAATACAATGCAGTTGAAAATCTGTTTCGTTCTTTTTTTTTTTTTTTCCGAAACTGCATCATGCTATTCGCAATTATGGCACAATGTTGGTATTCCTTATAAGATGGCGGAAAAACATTCTTTAAGGTTTACTTAAAAATGTAAGTAGTCTTTAAAAATTTCCGTTTGGCCTATATGTCTCTGTAAATGAAATTATTTTGAATTTTATTTGGATTTGACAGGACTGGTGTAGCTTCGTAAGCTTTCATGTGTATACAATACATGGGAACGATGAATTCAGCATTTTGTCCAACTTTTTGAACACGTCTTAACACAAATGTTTTTAGAGATTTATAAATTTTATATTACTTTTTTTGTGTATGTTTTAATTTAATTTTTAAAAATAAATTAAAAATGTTAATACATATAAGTATCTAAAGAAATGTATTTGAATTAAATTTTATGTTTATACATTTAAGAATATTTGCATCAATATACATTTTAAAACCATCATTCTTTTTAAAACCTGTGATCATTGGCTTTTCAATTTTCTAGTTAAACTCGGCACGAATTTTTTTTATTAATTATAACTTAAATAATAAAAATACCCAATTTTATTCAGCAATTTCTTTTAAGTGAAATTTAGAGCAACCCTTCAACAAATGACTCCAAAAATTTATGCTTGGCTACTTTAAAAGCGATGACAGGCTGTGATAAATAGAAGTATAAATAGAAAAAAACCGGTTTATGAATAGAATTTTTATGAATTAAAAGTAAACTATAATAATTTTTTTATAATTGAAGAAAAAATTTAATTTAATTTAATTTATATAGTGAATGCTTTTATACTTGAAGGCGTATTTGGAATTAAAAGGTGTTCAAACTTGGTAATTTCAAGTTGCTCATTTGAAAGATACAAATAAGAAACTTACTTTTAAAAAACTTAAAAAGTAAAGTCCAAACATGGAGGCTTAAAATCCAAACACTTCACAACTCAACTTAATAGTTAATTCAGCAACTATTTATTTTTTTAATAAAATGTATTTAATAAATTAACACAAATCTTCTACGCTTAGGAAATAAAGCACAAAATGGAAAAGGAGATTTCATAAAATAAAAATAAAAAATCAATAGAGATTGAAAAATAGGCTTTAAATCTAAATATGTGGTGTTGTGTCTAATCCTCAGTGTCTTGTAGTGAAAGATTGGTATCTCATGAGTAATCTACTCATGGTTGGAGGAAAAAAGGGGCAGCTTCTGTTGTGATGGACCACCCGTATGGCTTGACTTCGTGTCCGACTTGGCTCCGTGTCCCTAAAGAAAGAAGGCAGTTCCTTCCGGGAGGTGTCTTAGAGGGCACTAACCCCACATTTGCGTATTGCATGGGAGAAAACCCGGAAAACTCCTACCAAGTAGTCCAACTAGTGAGATAAAATGTTGAACATCACAAACGCCATCGAGTCACCTCGTGTTTTGAAACAATGTACAAACTAAGTACAATGCACAAACAATGTACAACAACCAAGCCGCCAGCGGACTGAACCTCATCCTCATGGCACAAGTTACCATGAGTGGTAAAAATATAAACATAATTCTCTTTAGAAAGATTTATGAATGTTTTCGAATGCCGAACATTTTCTCCTAGTGTCATTTACTATAAGATTCATCATTAAAAAGCATGCAAACCGAGATTCAGCATTTGGGAAGTTCACACCCTCTCACAATAATTTACCTCTTCGAGACCAATGAAAGATTACCATATCTTGCTATAAGCATATTAGCATATTTGTATATATATATGCATAGTAGCATATTTAAATAGTGATCTTCCATAAACATAGCAGCTTTCAGTTCAGCTTTGTCAGATTTTTCTGAATTTCGACCTGAGCACCACTGAAACCTAAGCCACTATTAACCAACCCACCTATTAACCAACCCACTCAAACCTCATGTTTAGTTATGATTTTAAAAATAATATTAAATTCTAAAAATTTGAAAAAAATTACATTATGATTTAATCTAAAATTGCTAATTGAAATTAACACAAAAAGTAAATCAAAAATAGAATAATATATACTAGAAGAAGGAAAAATTACTATAAACTTTTAATTTCCTTTTTTTCCACAGCTTAAAATATTAAAATTATAATATTTTAAAATAATAATAGTAAAAAAAAAAAAATTTTCCAGCAATTAAAATATTTGACAAACATATTTGTAGAAAGTTCTGATTCTTCAAAAATTCTAAAAAAGGTAAGATATTTCTTGCATTTCCATTTATTCAATGTCATAAAAAATAAATGTAAAAGAAAAAGTTCTTAACAAATCAAATAAAATGCAGAGCTCACTTTTAGAAAATTGAATTTAGGATTAGAAACATAAACTTATAAATTATTAGCAGATATGTCCTAGGATTGCCCAGAAAAATGAATCATTTTAGTATTGGTAAATTTAAGGGAAAAAAAAACATATCGGTGATAAAGACAAAAGAATAAGAGAAGATTGCAAATAACACAAAATATCTAATAACGGTTAAAAGTTATCTTTTTACATTTATTTCTTCAAATTGTAATGGAAAATTACAATTATTAATACAATTATTAATTACAATTTTTCAATCATTATTTATTCATAAAAAATTTAGAACGAAAAAAAAAAATTTTTTTTTTTTTAAATATATATAACATTTGTAATTTAAAAAAAATGATAGCCTGTATAACAATTACCATTTGAAATAAAACAGGTAATATAAAAATAAAAAATATTTTAAGTCAATTCCTACTTTTTTTCACTATATTGCAGAAAGTCCTTTATAAATAATTTTCATTCATTTTTTAAGTTTATCTGGCGCCATCTGTTGATAGATATATGCGACGTAAATCTAAAAGAAAAACTAAAGTTAATTAATTAAATTTAATTATTGAATTAATATTTGAAAAAACTGTATTAACATCAAATGTCATCCACTACAAGTTCAAAAAAAAAAATGCATTTGAACTTGAGTGTTTGAATAAAAAGTATTTTGTGAGGGAGAGTGGGAGCTAATAGAAGGAATTGAAAAATAGATTAAAAAAAGAACACAATCCACAATTCAAAAGAATACGATTCATTCACCATGGTACTAGATGGCGCTAGTCGTTACCAATAAAAATATGGTTTTTATTCGATTAAGAATTTTTTCATTTGTAATTTTTCGCTACCCAAAAGATAAACAAACAATAAATTCAAAGAAAAATTTGTCCACCTGTTATAATTTCTAAGTTTCAAGAAATAAAAGTAAATATCTTATTTACTAAAAATCAAACATAAAGAGATTAATTTTTAAATGGCATCCTCTTTTTATTAAAATTTATGATAACTCTCTTTTAAAACCCATCTCGTCGATTATAATAGTCCCTTCACTGGAAAAAAATAGATTCCATAATCCATTTAAACCACTACAAAAATATGCAGCAATTTCAAAATTATTTGATAAGTTTTACAGAATAATTCTTATCAAAGTAAAATTTAGAAATATCCTTTATTTTCTTGCAAATACAAATGGATACGTTGTACAATATTTTGAGAGCTCTTCTTTAGAGTATGTTCAGTAACATCATTCTGAATTTCATTTGCTTCTCTCATTTCATACATTTTGAACATTTAAATGATTTTTCTAATACAATCTTTAAATAGCTTCATAAGACAATGCCCATACATAAAATTCCATAATAACGAGTTTTAATGTTAAAGTAAAATTGAAAAACATACTTTTTATCTTTTCGGAAATACAAATGCATACGTTATACAACATTTTGGGAGCTTTTTATTTAGAGTATGTTTAGTAACATCATACATAAAATTCGATAATAACATATCATACATAAATTCGATAATAACAATTTTAAATGTCAAAGTTAAATTGATAAACATACTTTATTTTTGCAAATACAAATACGATGTACAATTTGTACAATACGTTGTACAATATTTTGAGCTCTTCTTGAATATGTTTTTTTAACAATTAACTACAAAAGA
Organism: Caerostris extrusa; assembly: GCA_021605095.1. NCBI lineage: Eukaryota > Metazoa > Arthropoda > Arachnida > Araneae > Araneidae > Caerostris > Caerostris extrusa. The sequence goes on from BPLR01014530.1 coordinate 18,705, forward strand.
ATTTACCTTGAAAGGATATAAAGAATGAATACAATTAATTAGATTTTATCAATTAATTTAAAAATTTATCAAGTATTTCCAAGCTATAAGCAATTACGGAATTTTTAATTCTCACAATGTTGTCCCTTAATTAGTATTATCAATTCTTATTCATTTTATAATCGATAAATTATTACAATTTTTAAATATCGATTTTTTAATCAGTTTTTTACTTAAATTTAAAAAAAATTTATAATTGTTACTTAATTTACATGAAACACTTATAATTAAAAATTAATTAATATGTAATAAGCAATTATCATTCTACTAAATACTACTAGAACACACTATCAATTGGATTAGGTAAAAAATCTGATCAATTGGACCAATAAACGATCAATTGGAACTATTATTACTATTTATTAACATTATTATTGAATAATAAATTTTCCATGAGCCATTTGTATGTCATGTCATATTTCACAACAAATAAGTTATAAATTTCAGTCGCTCGAAAATCCTTATGCAAATTTATTTAATTTAATTTCAAATTTGTTATTATATACACCACTGATTTTGAAACATGCTTAAGCACTTTGTACTTTAATAGCCTCTGTTGCTCATGGAAGAACGTGTAATTACTAAGACAGGAAAAAAAAAAAATGGCTAAAGGTCATACGAGGTGAAAAAATCATTTACGTCTTTGGCGAAAGGTATCCGCATTTGAATGAATCTTCTTTTTACCAAACAAATTCGACAATTACTTACATCTAATTCTGACAGAAAGAATGCGAGTAGGTGTTTCTGAACCTGGCTGGATGCACCAAATTGAAAAAGTAAAAAAAAAAAACCATCATGCCTGCAGAAAGGTCTGGCCAAATATAATGAAAGCGATTCCCGCCCATACCATTGACAAATCGACCAATTTTCTTGGATTTAATACACCATCCACCGCTCTCATCAACACCTCACACCCTGCGCGTGATAAGCATTGGTAAAAGGGTGGCTTTGTACCCCTTTTCAAGTTGGAAATCACACTGCACAAGAGATAATTATTACCCCAGGTCAATTTAACCCAAGATGCTGCCTATTGTTTTTGGTGCAGCCGCCATAAGCGTTGATGTGATTTACGCTTAAATTAGTAGGAAGACCTTTCTGCAGACTATGCCCAAAGGTGGTCCCATTTGCTCTTGTACGTCGTTTGTAGTGAAGACGAACTCCTTTTAGATCTGATGTGGATATTGATGCAATTCGCTTTGTTGTAATGAGATGTTCTGCAGGATTGAAATTAGATAGATTGTGGTATGATAACAACACCCTATATATCACCAGGTGAATTGCTATAAATAGTATTTTATTAGAGGTCTTTTTTCTTGTGGTGGTCATAACCATTGCTTGTTAAAAACATTAATCTCCGAGATAACCTTTAATTTTTAACACCGAATGCTATTGGAATCCATTAAAAGTTAGAAAGATTAATAAAAGGTAATTTATTAGACAAAGACATATTACAAAAGATATAAAAAGCTTTGCACATTTAAATACAGTAATAGTGCACAATGATATAATGTACCATTCATAAATCTTCTGTTACTTATGTTACAATTTCTGATAAAGATTAAAAAGCTGTTCTTAGTTTGATTATTTAAAAAATAATGGATTAAATCAATTTTAATCAATTGTAAAAATAACATTACTATTTTTCACAATTAATGGAACTGATACAACAAATTTTTAATGGAATTTTAAACAGAAATTTTTTTTTATATGATATCCTAAATCAAATTATGTTTATTCTTTAGAATTTTTTTTTGCCATGCTCAGAATCTATATTTTAGCTTAATCTTGAATTTTAATTATGCTTAAAATTTTCAATTTTCCCATTTCATTTCATTTGTTTAAAATTATGCTTACATTTCAATTTTTACATTTCATTTCATCTTTTAAAAATTATTCTTACATTTCATTTCATTTCATTTTTTTTTTTTTTAATTATGCTTATATTTCAAGTTTTACATTTCATTTCATTTCATTTTTTTAAAAATTATACTTATATTTCAATTTTTACATTTCATTTAACTTTTTAAAATTATGCTTACGTTTCAATTTCTACATCTCCTTGAATCTTTTAAAAAATTATGCTTACATTTCATTTAATTTTTTTAAAATTACGCTTACGTTTCAATTTTCACATTTCATTTCATTTTTTTTTTTAAATTATGCTTACGTTTCAATTTCTACATCTCCTTTAATTTTTTAAAAAATTATGCTTACATTTCATTTAATTTTTTTAAAATTATGCTTATGTTTCAATTTCTACATCTCCTTTATTTTTTTAATTAAGCTTGCATTTCAATTTTTACATTTCATTTAATTTTTTTAATTATGCTTATGTTTCAATTTCTACATCTCCTTTAACTTTTTCAAGAATTTTTTTTTTTTGTAAGATTCCATTTTAAAGAAAATATTCGATTACTTAAAAACTTTTATATTCATAATTTTATCAAATATATTCTTAAGACCACACATCAATAAAATTTCAAGGAACAAAAACGAGGTTCATTTTAGTTTATCCACGTTTAATTTAATAAATAATTTTCAATCATTACAAACTTATGATAAAAATGGGAAAGATAGATTAATAAGGAAGAATTTTCATTATTTTGTGAACAGATTTACCAAAATAAATCCTTCTAAGATACAACTTTCTGAGATCAAGCATGCAGAAATAGCAATTAAGATCCATCCTAACAAATTTTTCTATACTTATAAAACTCTAATTAAAAAGCGGTTTGTTTCTTGGCACAATTATAATTTAAACGGTGTTAATTTTCGATAAATTAAAGAATAAAAATATTATTTTAAGACCATAAATCAAATTTCCTAAGGAAATTAAAAAAATTAAGATGGAATAGTTATTGCATTCATTCGAATACAAAATCAAAATGAAAAATAGAAACGTCTTGTTTAAGATAAAAACGTCTTGTTCTAAGATAAAAACGTCTTGTTTATTATATTAATTTTCGATCAGTACACATTTAAGAATAAAAACGGTGGCAAAATGGCTAAATCCCCAATTATTTTGTTCATTTTTATGATCTGATTTACGAAAATAAATCATTCAGTTAAGAAAATGTTCTTGAGCATGCCTCGTTGATGGAAACTCCTGTTTACCTTTATTTACACCACACGATTACAGGATCATAAATCAAAGTTCTTAAAATACCTTCTCACGCAAACTGGACATTTCTTACTGCACCCTGTATTTGCATCGCATCTTGGCCACCACAAACCTTTTTCCAAAGACCATTTCTTTCTACTTAAAATGAAAACGTTCTCTCTTACCCTACCCATCATCACCTTTCTTTTATTTTATTTTTGTTCTTCACCATTCAAAAATTCATTGCCAGTACATTCACACATAACTTACAAAACGTGATTCAGCATTTTCTACAAGGAGCTTCTTTCAAAAAGAAGAAGAAGAAAAAAAAATCCCCCAAATAAATAAATAAAAGAATAAGAAGCCTGGGACATGCCCCCTTCAGATTATAAAGTTCTCACTCTACACGCCATGGAAACATTTCGTAAAAAATAAAAACAACGTCTCAGCAACATTCTGAACGTGCTGAAAACAACAAATACATCAAGAAAGTGCTAATATCTCAATACTTATTATGGAGGAGATGGGGTGAGTAATTTCTTCCTTATCACGCTTTTTCCATATAAGCGATCCATCGGTTTCGGAGGTGATGAAAAATATAAATGAATATCTAAAAACCAATTATCGCCTGATTTATGGTGGCTGCCGCGATCTCCAGTGGTTCATACATGGCAATTTTGGGCACTTCATTGCAAATTCCCACGCACAAGAGTATCTGGAAAATTTAAGTCTAACGATGCTAAAAGACTTAATATTACATCCAGCGAGAAAGACGTCTTGAATAAATATAGACGCTATTATTTGTATAAAACGTCTTATATTTGTTTAATTGCATAGCAATTTTCTATTATAATAAGCATGAATATCAACCATCATTTTTTTTCCCATAATTCTATCGTTATAGACACTATTCTTTGATATGAATTTAGCTTTGTTTTTTATTTTCCGTGTAATAAAATGCTTTGTTTTTGCTGATAAGAACTACAAAAGCCCTAAAATTATTAATTGTGAGCTATATACTGATACAGCTATATACAGAATTACATTAGTTTACAGAAAAAAGTGCTCCATACAGTATTATGTATTTAGTTAAATACTCATAAAATAAATTAGTTAAATAACTTATCTCTCTCTCTCTATATATATATGTGTGTGTGTGTACATATATAATATAATATTGATTTGGTTTGGCATAAATAATATATTGACAGGTCTTTACAGAATCTGACACCATGTTAGCTTTTCCAACAGTGTACATAGGATGGTTGTGGATCTATATGTCTTTCAAGCTCAATCTTCAAATGCATATTGGACTAAGGTCTAGAAATTGTGAGGGCCACTTATGCAAAGTAAACTCTCCTTCACTTTCGACAAACCAATCTTGTACAATACCTGTACTATGGTAGGATGCATTATCTAGCTGAAAGTAGTCATCACCATGGGAATAAACCATCCACATAGTAATATTTACTTGTTCAGCCACGATTAGTCGTGCGATACTTATTCAGACACTCATGGACATGAATTAAGGGCCCAAAATATACTAGGAAATCTTTCTCAAGCCATCACTTTGCCTCCAGCAGCTAAAGGATTCGTAGCAATGTACATAGTGTCAATGCTTTCCGTCAAATTCTCTCTCTCCCATTTGCAAGATATAATTTAAAGCTTTATTCATCGAATAAGTTAACTTGTTTGCAATTTCCAGTGGAAATTCTTTGTGACTAACAACGAATTTGAGTCTTTTTATCCTTTTAATTGACAACAACAAGTTGAAAAACTGCTCTTTGGGTAGTATCGCATGCAATGCATTGTAAGGCGATCAGTGTTTGGAGGTCCTTTGAAACCGATTTTTGGTGAAGGACTGCTGCAATTTGTTTCACTGTCACCGTTCTGCTGTCTTTTACAAGACTGAAGAATGTTCGATCTATTCGATAGGTCTTATTTGACTAGTCATATTATTTTAACATTGACTAATCAGAAAAGACCACAAATTTCAAGTTGAGACACAGGGTTTTTTCCCCTACAATAAAAAAAAACAAATAAATAGATAAATAATTTAAATAAAATAATTTATTTAAAAAAAAAAATAACTACAATTGTTCCTAAGCATTTCCTAAATACGCTGATACTTGCTGGAAGGTTTCGAGCTCCTGCAGTTATCTCATATTAGAAGTCCATCTATTTATTCCTCATATGTTTACAAGCAATTCACCCATACTTTAAACTAAGCATTCCGTTTTTTTTTACACCAGCCTAGTTGGTCATAATTATGGTTCTTATATATTGAAAAGCAGTTCAAGAAATATGTTCATCAGAATTTTTCTATATATTCAGTGGTTATGAAGGTTTTTGTCATGTTGCATTTGTGCATTTCAAGTACCCTGTTAATAAATGAGGTACTGTGAAATTGACCTCCTACAAAATGGCTACTTTTAAGAATAATGTTTTTTAAACAATGTCATGATTTATTAAAGTAATATCGGATCTGCAGCCTCAGGGAAACTTTATGGAAGAGATCCACCATCATTTCTATATTATTCTCATTAACTTTTTTTCTATAGTGTAAAAGTGAAAGATATAGTATATCTAACAAAGTTACGGGACATTACTAATCTAAAACCGAGGGTCATTGATAGCATTGTCACCACTGATGGCGGTATGCTACAGCGTACATGTCAAGAAATCGGGTACGTCTTAATGTACTTTGTGTAACTAGTGGTGAGTATATAAAGATGCTTAAATTAAATTAAAATAAATAAAATGAAAAAAAAAAAAAAAAAACTTACATATATACATCTCATCTCATTTTGTAATAAATTTTTAAATTGTAAAGTGACCTTATGTATACCTTATAAATATATTCATGTTCCACTAATATATAGCTCGAGCAGCCACGAATGGATGGTGGTTTTTTTAGGAGACAAATATTTGTCTCCTGTTACATTTGTAAATTGATTTTTAGACAAAAATTTGTCTAATAAAACATTTTCATGTAAAAAAACATTTTTGTATACATTTTTTAAATTGTATTTAAAGTATATTTAATTAACATATATATGTATTTTTTTTAAGAAAAACATTTTTTTATGATAAATAAATAAATGTTAAACTGACTGAAACATTTACGACTGTCAAAATCTTTTTCAAAATTTATGCCTAACCTGAGATTTATTTATTTTTCTCGAAAGTAAGTAGTACAATGTATACTACTTAAGTGAACCCAAAAGATATGATTATTTTTAAAAACAAAATAAGATTTTCTTTTAAAACTTTCTCAAGCAATTCATCATCGATTAATGATTATATGCCTATCATACTTGAACTACATAAGTCGTGGCCAATATTTCATCCGGGCAAGATTAGAATAACAAAGATTAAATCATTTCGTGCCAATTATTGACGCTTTAATATGAATTTGTCAAAAAGCACAGGACCGGTTTTGGGATAGCGACTGTAAAATACGACGACGTTCGCTTTTAGAAGAACTGACCTTTAAAGTTAATTAGCATCATTCGAAATGATGGCAAAGCGTGCCTCAAACGATTGATTTCATTTTCTGATCCTCAATTTAACTCTTTCTTCAATCTTTTCTTTTCAGAGCATTACACTCTCCTATCATCAATGAAATAAAAAGCTGGTAAAAGAAAAAAAAAAAAAGTATGCTCACGATTTCATTAAAAATTCAGTAGCTGTTAATGGTATGTGTCAAGAAGAACATTCTTTCGGCTTGCTGTTTAAATTAGGAATTTTGAAACAAGCGAAAATGTTTGCTGTCTATGAATGAAGAAATGTCTATTTTGTAACTCAGCAAAGATGTGTTGCAAAAGTAAGAATGTTTGACGTTTTGCAACAGGCATACAAACGTAAATCATCAAAATTCCTTGGCGTACTGTGATGAGTCAGGTTCACGAACAAGTTTTTAGAGCTGTAAAGGTAAAAAGGGCTCCCATTTATTCAAAAGAAAAAAAAATTATGTAGATTCATGATGCTTTTGTGTCCAATGTTTGTGTGTTTGTGACGAGCTATTTGAAGACAGTATGCAGTTAGAAATATAATTAATTATTAAAATATGAAACTTATATACACACACATGCACCCGTACATGCATACTTTCACTTATGGATATAAAAATTTACTATAACTGATTATATAGTGGGAGTTTTCCGGACTTTCTCCCTTACGACACGCAAATGCCGAGTAATTCCACCTAAAACTCCGTAAGGCAATGTCCTCCTTCTTCAGTGCCACCGTGCCAAACTAGACTTTCTACCTACAGATGTTTCATCACAACAGAAGTTGCTATATATATATATATATATATATATATATATATATATATATATATACAGAGAGAGAGAGAGAGATGTATAGATATTCTCGTATATGTGTGAGTGTGTCTGCATGCATAAACGTACAAAGTTACTATTAACTATAAAACTAAAATTCGTATAAACATTGAATGTACCCTAAAATCAATTCTAAAATCTGTAATTGACGAGCTAATTGGCTTTTGAAACATCTCTCATATTTTTTTTTTTTCTGTTGTAATATCAAATGCTATTTAAAATGGTCAATATTCACTGTAAACAAACACACAACAAAACGAATTCTCTAAGAACTGCCCAAAATCTGGATGAACTAATTGACTTTTGAAACGTCTCTCATGTTCTTTTCTGTTTTAATATCAAATGTTATCTAAAATTGTCAATATCCATTGTAAACAAAGATGCAACAAAACGAATTCTCGAAAAACTGCCAAATCTGTAATTGACGAACTAATTGACTTTTTTTGAAACATCTCTCATGTTTTGTTCTGTTGCAATATCAAATTTTATGTAAAATTGTCAATATCCATTGTAAACAAACACACAACAAAACGAAATCTCTAAGAATTGTCTAAAATCTGGAATTGACGAACTAATTGACTTTTTGAAGCATCTCTCATATTTTTGTCTGTTATAATATCAAATGTTATCTAAAATTGTCAATATCCACTGTAAACAGAGATGCAACAAAAACGAATTCTCTAAGAACTGCCAAATCTGTAATTGACGAACTAATTGACTTTTTTAAACACCTCTCATGTTTGGTTGTATTGTAATATCAAATGTTATCTAAAATGGTCAATATCCATTGTAAACAAACACACAATAAAACGAACTCTCCAAGAACTATCTAAAATCTGGAATTGACAAACTAATTGACTTTTTGACACATCTCTCATATTTCTTTTCTGTTGTAATATCAAAGGTTATCTAAATTGTCAATATCCACTGTAAACAAACAAAACAAAACGAACTCTCTAAGAAAACTATCTAAAATCTGGAATTGACTTTTTGAAGCATCTCTCATGTTTTGTTCTGTTGTAATATCAAATGTCGTCTAAAATGGTCAATATCCATTGTAAACAAACACACAACAAAACAAATTCTCTAAAAACTGCCAAATCTGTAATTGACGAACTAATTGACTTTTTTTGAAACATCTCTCATGTATTGTTCTGTTGTAATATCAAATGTTATCTAAAATTGTCAATATCCACTGTAAACAAACACGCAACAATGCGAATTCTCCAAAAAGTGTCTAAAATCTGTAATTGATAAACTAATTGATTTTTTGTAACAACTGTCATATTTTTTGTTTTAATATCGATTGTTATCTAAAATTGTCAATATCCATTGTAAACACGCAGCAAAACGAACTCTCTAAGAAAACTGTCTAAAATATGGAATTGACTTTTTGAAACAATTTCAAATTTTAGTTCTGTTCTAATATCAATATCCATTGTAAACAAACACAAAACTAAAAGAACTGTCAATCTAATTGACGAACTAATTGACTTTTTGAAACATCTCTCAGGTTTTTTTTTTCTGTTGTAATATCAAATATCGTCTAAAGTTGTCAATATCCATTGTAAACAAACACAAAAACAAAACAAATTGTCTGAAATCTGTAATTGACGAACTAATTGATTTTTGAAACATCTTTCATGTTTTGATCTATTGTAATATCAAATGTTAATCTAAAATTGTCAATATCCACTGTAAACAAGCACACAACAAAACAAACTCTCTAAGAATTGTCTAAAATCTGGAATTGACTTTTTGAAACTCTCATGTTTTTGTTCTGTTGTAATATCAAATATCGTCTAAAATTGTCAATATCCATTGTAAACAAACACAAAACAAAACGAATTGTCTAAAATCTGTAATTGACGAACTAATTGACTTTTTGTAACTCTCATGTTCTTTCCTGTTGTAATATCAAGTGTTATCTAAAATTGTCAATATCCATTGTAAACAAGCACACAACAAAATGAACTAAGAAAAAAAAACATTGTAAGCTTTGGTGAATCGTATTTCACACAAGATAAGATTTCTTGGAAGAAGAGATTAAATTCTTCATTTCCCGAAGCAACCAATCGAAAAGAATCTTCCTATGGTCGGCAGGATAAATTCAATTTTCCGTAAAATGATTGCTTTTATTCGTTGTCGATTTTGTCCGTTTTTTTTTTTTCTGTGGAAGCCAATTTCCTGACTAAATGTGGTGTCTCGAATCAAAATTATCATGGTAATCCATTAAATATCATGTTATTTGCCGAACAAAAACACACAGATCAGATCGCATCAATCCTCAGAAAAATGTTATTTTCGAGAATATAACAGGAAAAACATTTTTGATTTCGATTTTATCGCTCGACATCTCTCCAAAATCCGATAAATTCTGTATAATTTAAAAGAATATTTGGAAATATATTTTTTTACCGCAGATTTTATTTTAAGGTAGAAAGTAAATTACTTTGATTCTGAAGATGATAATGGGAAAGTCGTTTCAAACTTGCTATACATAAAAAAATGGCTTTTAAAGCTTAAATCCCATCTTGGTCATAAAATTTCTTTTTTTTAAATTCAATTGACATCGAAAATTTATTCGATTGTTCTTTAAATATTACTGTAGATATTGTCTTGTTTTAAGAGCTAAGTTTTACTCCTTTTAACATTTAAAGATAATCAAAACAGGAATTTGTTTCATTTTTTTTTTTTTTTTCAAAATGATTCAATTGTCGATCTTGACTAAGATAGTTTCTATTAAAGAATAGTTTACTATTAAAAATCCAATTATTCTTATATAAACTTAAATTATCCTTAAAGATCATTGTTCATCAAAAGTCTTTATTCATTCTTTTACATATATATTTATCATTTAATAAGATTTTTGTTATGTAGAGTAATATAAAATTTTCTTTAAAAACTAAAAATTTTATGAAACAATATTCATATATTTTTATTACTATTTAATTTTTTTTTTTTTAACATAATTTCATTTTTCATTGCATTTCTTTGAAATATATTCGATTATTACTGTACATATTGTCTTGTTTTAAGTGCTAAGTTTTACTCCTTTTGATATTTAAATATAGTCAATAAGAGAATTAGTTTAATTTTTTTCTATCAAAATGATTCAAACGTCGATCTTGACTAAGATAGCTTTTATTAGAAAATAGTTTACTATTAAAGATCAATTCTTTTTTATTTCTCATATAAACTTAAATTATCCTTTAAGGTTTTAAGATTAGCTTATCAAAAGAATTTATTCATTTTTTTTTACGTATATATTTATCGTTTAATATGTTTTTGTTATGTAAAAGTAATATAAGATTTTCTTTAAAAACTAAAATTTTTATGTAACAATATTCATATACTTTTAGTCCTTCTTAAATTTGTTTAACATAATTTCATTTTTTAATGCATTTTTTTGAAATATAATCGAGTATTATTGTAGATATTGTCTTGTTTTAAGTGCTAAGTTTTGCTCTTTGTACATTTAAAGATAGTAAAATAAAATAGTAAAAAATTTAAAAAAATTTTTTTGTTTGTTTCAAAATGATTCAATAGTCGATCTTGACTAAGATAAACTTTATTAGAGAATAGTTTACTATTAATAATCTTATTTTTTTTATTTCTCATATAAACTTAAATTATCTTTTAGGATTTTAAGATCATTGCTCTTCAAAAAAATTTATTCATTTATAAATTATTATTTTTAAGTATATATTTATCATTTAATTAAATTTTTGCTATGCAGAGGTATATACGATTTTCTTTCAAAAACTAAAACTTTTATGTAACAATATTCATATATTTTTTGCGCTTTTTAAATTTGTTTAACATAATTTCATTTTTCAATGGATTTCGTTGAAATATATTCGAGTATTACTGTGGATATTATTTTGTTTTAAGTTCTAAGTTTTACTCCTTTTGACATTTAAAAGATAGTCAAAACAGAACTTTGTCCAAGTTTGTTTTTTTCCCAATATGGCTCAATCATCGATCTTGACTGAGATAGATTTTATTAGAGAATAATGTATTATTAACGATCTATTTTTTTTATTTCTTATATAAACTTTAAGGTTTTAAGATCATTGTTCATCAAAAATTCATTCGTTTTTTACGCATATATTTATCATTTAATAAGATTTTTGTCATGTAAAGTGATATAAAATTTACTTTAAAAACTATAAATTTCATGTTGCAATATTCATATCTTTTTATTACTTCTCAAATTTGTTTAACATAATTTCATTTTTTAGTGTATTTCTTTGAAATATATTCGAGTAAATGTGTTCATAACTTAATAAAGAAGAACAGCAAATAATTTCAACAACAACTTTCCGTTTTTAGTACAACAGTACGAATTATTATGAAAAGATTAGTAAATCGATGCAACATATAAATCGATATTAATTAACAAATCGATATAAACCTATTTTGTCCAATTGACAATGTGTCCATAACTTAATAAGGAAAAAAATGCAAATAATTTCAATAATAATTTTTCTTTTTTATTACAACTGTACGGATTATTATGAAATAATTAGTAAATCGATGCAACATATAAATCGATATCATGTAAATTAATTAACAAATCGATATAAACCAATTTTGTCCAATTGACAATGTGTCCATAATTTAATAATGGAAGAAAAGCAAATTATTTCAATAACACTTTTTTTTTATTACAACAGTACGAATTATAATGAAATAATTAGTAAATCGATATTATGTAATATAATTAACAAATCGATATAAATAAACTGTTTTTTCCGATTGATAATGTGTCCATAACCTAATAAAAGAAGAAAAGCAAATAATTTCAATAACAATTTTCCTTTTTTATTATATTAGTGTGAATTATTATTAAATAATTAGTAAATCGATGCAACTCGTTATTATATAAGTTAATTAACAAATCGATGTCACCCAGATTTTTTTTTTTAATAAATTTATATAAAACTGATTATAGCGCTTATGAATGTAATTTTAAAATTTCCATAAACAAGCACTATCAAAAATGTTTATTTGTTCATAATTGTCCAAATTAAGAGTGATTTGGTTTGTCTCCCTAAGATCATGTTGCTCACACTTTAGGCTAATTAGACAGAGACCTACAATTAAACGTGGATTCCGAACCACTAACAAACATGCCACCGTCTGGATTCGGACCTGAAGTACCACAGACCAGAGCGCTAGCCAATTGGCCAATAGGCTGCCAAGTGTGAGATTTTACCTTAATTTTTTTTTTTTCAGAAAAATACGAATAGAAATAGCATTTTAACAAACAGCATTTACGAACAACAATGTTAAGACAATTTTTAAAAATAAACGAGCTCAAAAACAACATATAGAAAAAAATGTAGAACAAATTGCTTTAAAATCCATGAGATCTCAAATTGCTTAAGTTGCCTGCAAAATACCCCCGTAAGCTTTCTAAATTCTTCCACCTATTAGATATCGATTGGTTTCCTTTTTCTTTATTGCAGTATTTGAATTCCTCACATATCTTTCATAAATGATTTACATCTTGCAGTTCCAATTCATTTAAGTAATAAGTTCTGCAGCAAAATCTCCTAAATGATAAATCTCTTAGATATTAGCATTTCTATTACATTTATTAACCATACCACCAAATGCTTAATTACAGCAAATACATATATATTTATCTAATACATCTCCTAGCATACATGCATATATATCAGTTTTAATACCCCAAGATTTCCTTTATTTTTGTTAATGCCACGCCTCTGGTATTTTTCAATATTTGTTTTTTATTTATAGAATATTTTATTTGATCCTTTGGTATTTCTTAATTTAAATATTACTTAGTATTTTCCTCCTGCTTGAAGCAGTGGCCCTTGGCAAGCTGAAAAAGTTCCTTTTTTTTTCGTAATTAAAGCCATTGCTAATTTTTTGTAGCTATAATTTTTAAGCCTGATATCTAGCTATCTATTGGTTAAAAGTTAATCTCCACAAATGTTTCTTTTAAAGTAGGGCTGTTGTAGATAATATTTACAGCAAATACATAAGACCAATCAAAGAACAACAGGGGATTTCTTAGAATCATAATCAATCTCGATAACAATTTCCTAAAATCATTCCTATGCATGCATTTCTGTAATGTAATATATATATATATATATATATTGTGTGTTTATAATCATATATAGATTTATATTATCACTAGCTTTTAAAGAAAAGCTATTGAATTAATATCGTCCCTAATAGATATGGGAAATCTGTAGCAATTATGAAGTTATCTAAGATGCAAAAAGCAAGGACTACTGCTTAACATTAGCAAGGGGGGAGTGCTCCTTTTGTATGTATTTAGAAAAATTAACCTACACTGACAATCATCACTATCATCATTGGCGCAACAGATCCTTTGTAGGTCATGGCCTTCTGCTTATTGGCAGATTTCGAGACATGAGATGTTTTCATTTTATGGAATAAGGTTGTCAGCCTTACGCTTAATAATCTACAGTCATTAGACCTACAGTTTAGAGTAGATTCCGAGCCCCTGCAAACATCCAATGCACTGTCGGGACTCGAATCCGAAACCTGCAGCACCGAGTGCCAGAGCGCTAGTAACTCGACCATCAGGCTTCCCACTAACAAAACAAGAAAGAAAAAAAGGGAAACGCCCATGTAGCCAATCTGATAAATGTGATAATATTACAATCTATTTCGCCCAATCATGCTAAGAAGAGAACAAAATCCATAATTTTTGTCCCCGAAGTAGCCACCATTATGTCCCATCGATTGTCTAACAGCAAATCATGGTTGAATGGTCTGGCAAATTTATAAATTAGCAATCCGAAATTCTGGATGGCTTAATTTTAACATTGAAAACAATTTCTGAAATGCCTTTAAATGCACTTTTCCAAAGAAATATTTAGGTTACTCTAAGCATTTTTTTATTAAATCCCAACTCTAAATCAAACATACAATTGCAGCAGACAAATATTTGAATAGGAGCATCGATTCCTGAGAACTCAGATGCTGCGATAGCATGATAGCATCTCTGGAGTTGAAGCATGACTCAAGGGCCCCATGCTAGAATCGGCAGCGCAGAAGAATCTGCTGTAGTATCTGATGCAATTCGAAAGTCACCAGGCAGAGATGATCTGGGATTTAGATGCTTAACTCGGTGGGGTGGCAAGATGCTGCAATTTCCTAGATACGGGGCCATTTTGAAAGCGATGTCGCACGTAAGATGGTTTTGAGAGATCATGGGATGTTTACCTGAGCGTTGAAGGACAGGATGTGTTAATAGCAGTACGAAAGTGAGGTTTTGATGGATGCACGTATGACATCTTCATGGAGTGAACAGGAATGGAAAAGAAAACGCATGAAGGATCAAAGGGAACAGGGATTCTGTTAGGGAATTCTAAGTGTTAAATCTGTCAATTTTTTACATTTAATATATCACATTTATAAGCTTTTATAAACAGCATCCATCATTTCATGATAAAATCAATCCATCATCTATATCCAACTTAGTTGGAATCCATAACTTTTTTTAATGCATCAGAAACCTCAGTTTGAGTATTGGATGTAAGCTTTTCCAGAGTAATTTTCATGGATATATACGTATATATATAGTGTGTGTGTGTAATAGCATAGAAGCTGCTACAAGTTGTAGTCGGATGGTAAGTGAATTTTGTTGATAAAAGAAAAGACACATCTACTACTGAAAAGACCCTATTTGCTTTCTTTTTATTAGCATTTTAAAGGAATTTAATAGAGTTTTGACCAAGTTCTCAGAGGCAGCTGCAGAGCAAAAACCGCTTCCACTAGCTGTGAATGTTTCAAAGCATCTGGAGTCAAAGCGAACAAAATGATAGACACACATGTTAAAATCGTCTGATTAATATTTTACAGAGGAAACAGCGGATGACCATCAAGCAGCAGTAAATTATAATGGTACATCACTTACAAATAGCTACCAGAAAATGCAAAAATAAGTTTAATAGAGGTTAATATAGGAAATCGAATTTGTTAGTTATAAGTCGGAAATTCAGAAAGTATATATATGTTATTGTTGAACAACAATGGGTCACATATTCCCTATGTACAGACTACGAACAGCTTACCAACGGGGATGAAGGGAAGGAAAGACATTGAGTGCCGAGGGGATTTTTAGGGATTAATTGCCTTAATTCAGAGCAATCAATTAAACTTAAGCATTTTCTATGAAAGAAAACGATTCTTTCAAACGACGATTCTATGAAAGGTCACAATGTTAATCACGTTTCAGGTTTCTGAAGGCAGTGTTTGCAACATATACCACTAGCGGATTCTAACCTTATAATCTTCAATATGGCAGCTGTTCGCGTTACCATTGTATCACGAATATGATCCAATGATAAATGTGGTTAAGCCTTCTATAATTTTAAACACATACGTATAGAAGAAAAAGCTGAAAACTCCCTCCCTCTTTGCAGTCTAAATATTGATGCGATATGCCTTACACATGTTGCCACTACCACCATAGAGTATTCTCATTTCAAACAGTTACTGCAACGAATGCCGATAGTGAATTCGAACGTACTACAAGAAAAATCGGGTTTAAGAGAATATTGTAGCATTATCTTTTCATGATTTGAAACTTATTTATGTGAGAAATGTGAGATTCTCATTCAATGAGCATATTTTAATTATATGTCTCATAACTTTACAGTTAAAATAACAGTGACAGCTGAGTCATGTTTGTTTCAATGAAGAGCGTTTAGGCAAGGTTTTCTTTTTTCAATTCCTTCTGTTAGCTCACACTCTCCCTATATATATCTTGTTCAAATTTTCTAATCGTTAATAAAATAGTTTTTTATTCATCCACTCAAGTTCAAATACATTTTTTTGAACTTGTAGTGGATGACACTTGATGTTAATACAATTTTTTCAAATATTAATACATTATTAAATTTAATTAATTAATTATAGTTTTTTTAGATTTAAGTTGCATTTATCTACCGATAGATGGCGCCAGATAAGCTTAAAAAATGAATGAAAATTATTTATAAAGGAATTTCTGCAATATAGTGAAAAAAAAAGTAGGAATTGACTTTAAAAAAGGTTTTTTATATTACTTGTTTATTAGGTTGATTGCAGGATATTTTTCTTAAAAGTTTTCACAAAT
Organism: Caerostris extrusa; assembly: GCA_021605095.1. NCBI lineage: Eukaryota > Metazoa > Arthropoda > Arachnida > Araneae > Araneidae > Caerostris > Caerostris extrusa. The sequence goes on from BPLR01014530.1 coordinate 35,317, forward strand.
GTTAGCCCACTGTACTTGATAAAAACCCAGGCAGGCATTTTTCTCTTTATCTCATTTAATGAACAGTAAAACTGCTGCAAATCTGACATTTCAGTTCTGAGTAACAAAATCAAGTATCCAACATTTGATAAATGTGGAAAAGGGTATTTAATATATACTATTTTGAGTAATTTTAAATTATTTTTCGTTGTGTAATATCATAATAAAGTAAAAAAATTCTCTTAATTGAATCAAGACTATTTTTTTTTATTTATATATATATATTTTTATTTTAGGTTTTCGGAATTTTGGATGATAGAAAGAACACAAAAATTTTTTAGCTAAATGAAAAATTGAAAAATAGAAATTATTTTTATTAACACAGATTTTTTTATTTAAAATAGAAATTATTTTTATTAAAACAGATTTATTTATTTATTTTTATTTAAAATAGAAATTATTTTTCACTTTTTTTTTTTTTATTTATTTTATTTTTTTTAAGAAATTATTTAAAAAAAATTTTTATTACGAAATTATTTTCATTTATACTTTTCTAATTATTTTTATTTTTTTAAATAATTTATAAAAAGATTTCAAATAATATTAAATAATATGATTTTCTTTTTAGAAAATAGTAAATAAAGAAATGAAAAATACACTTTGAAAAAAAATATTACGTTATTGCGTAATTTTTTTTTTTTTTTCATCTTATTTAATCCAATTCTTGTAAATGAAATAATCTCTGGGGAATTCTCGGTCTCCTAAACTCCTCTTCGAAATTCAGGGAAGGACATTCCGGCCTACCGTTTTACAATGCCCATCCTTGGAATATACGCGGAAACTTTAGACACATGTCGATTTTCAAACAAAGTACGGATTCAATGATAAATAATAGGTTTAATAAATAAATAAATACTACTAATAATAATCTATAAAAATAATAAATAAAAGGTTTAAATTTCTAAAAAAAAAAAAAAAAATAGAAATATTTTTAAATTTTTGCATTATAATTCACTTATTTAAATTTGTTGATATACTTTATTACCCCAGAAAATATTCCGTACTTCCACGAAATTAATCACATTATAATTTTGTTTAAATTGTATATCTAGCAGTCACCTCACATTTATCATCCCATTTAATAAGATCAAAGACATGCTTATACATGTTTCTCTTATTATCAACTGCCACAAGAAACAGGTTAATGATTAATGTCTATCATCATGTATGGTAATAAATCAAATGATCATTACTCATACCCATCTTTCAATAAAAATAAAAAAAAAAAAAAGAAAGATGGTACTATTAGTAGGTTTCTAAGAAAAGATTAATATGGAAATTACTTCCGGAATCATTGGAAATAATGACTGAGTGAAATGGCTCAATTAGTTTCAGAATTTATTAATCATTTTCACTTTTTTAAAGGCAGCGTCCTTGTACCCATATGTCCCAGATGAAACAGAGATAGCACCTATAATTTTTTTTTATCTACAATCGACAACGATTGATCTTTGCAAATTGAAATCAAATCAAAGCTACGTGATAACCTTGAGATGTGATTAAGATTTAAGGAATGATTGATTAAAAAGAAACCAAGGCAGTACGTCACTTGGTAACATACTTTTATGTATATTTTATATGTAGCATATGAAGAATGGTATTTCTATAATTTACATACATAACCTGTATGATTTATTTAAAAATTGCTTTTTTTTTTGCATATTTTACAAAGATTTTGAGCCTTTAACTTTCTACGAGGTTTTATTAGCTTCTCCAAGGACATTAATACATTTGTGTACGGATTTTTTTCATTATTTATTATTACTATTGTTTATTTACTTTTTCAGTAAAGTAGTCTATCTGAGGGGCCTGATGGCCGAATGACTAGCTTTCTGGTAAGGTGACTGTAGAACGTTGGAGGGTGTAGGATTGACAACCCTACTCCGTAAAAAGAAAACGTCTCCTGTCTTACCTCCCACCAGTGGTCAGATGGCCTTGATGGCAATCATGGGGCTGTTGCGCCAAAGAAGAGATGTAAATAATTCTGCAAAATAATTTAATTTTCAGATAGATTCCTCGTCATCATTTTTGCACAGCCCCATGGAGGGCCAATTTCGTCAGGCGGCTTTCAGATTTCGATACAGGAGATGTTTTCTTTTACAGGGTAGGCTTGTTAGCCCCATATCTAACTCTCTAAAGACAAATTAGACCAGGACCTAAGGTTTAAAGTGAATTCTGAACCACTACAAATATTCAGGCACCGCCGGACTCGAACCTGAAACCTGTGGCACCGAGGATCAAAATTATATTGGATAATAAAAGTGTATTTTTCTATCCAGTGTGTTAATTCATGAAATTTAAAATTTTTAAAACTAGCCTTAGTGTTGTTGTTAAGGTGATTTTCCACCGAATATTTAAAACACATATTATAGAACGCTAACCAATCGGACGCCTCAATGAGCAACAGATAAGACTTCCGATTGGTTAACTTTGTACGGTGTGAGATTTAAGTATTCGGTCGAAATTCATTATAAGTCTCTAGTAGTCTAACAGGTACTTCGGTATCGACATCGTTATGTTTGAAGAAAAGAAACTGATGTATTTAATGTTTTGATGTCTGACTGATGTCTTGAATTCTAAGCGTTAAATCTATCAATGTTTTACATTTAATATATCACATTTATAAACTTTTATAACCGACATCCATCATTTTATGATAAAACCAATCCGTCAATTATCTTCAACTTAGTTGTTATCTATAACTTTTTTTTAATGCATCAGAAACCTCAGTTTGATAGTCTTTCAATTGAATAGAGAATTGAAGCCTTTCCAGATTAACTTTCAGGTATATATACTATATGTTTGTGTGTGTGTGTAACAGTGCAGAAGCTACAAGTTGTAGTCGGTGAGTGGATTTTGTTGATAAAAAGAAAAGACACATCTAATACTGAAAAACACAACTTGCTTTTTTTTTTTTTATTAACCTTTTTAAAGAAATTTAAAGAATTTAGGCCCAGTTCGGGGAGGCAGCTGCAAAGTATAAAGCCCCGTCCACTAGCTATGATGGTTTCAAAGCATCTGTAGTAACTGCGAACAAAATTATAGACGCACCAGTTAAAGTAGTCTGACTGGATGTGTATCAATCAATTTTACAATTAATAAATATAGCAATCTTGTTGGATTTATTGTTTTTTTTCCTCTTTCAACTATATATAACATTAAGGATCTAACTATCTTATTTTTAATTCAATTTTTTTGTTTTTGTTTTGAAGAGTTGATTGGTTTGTGTTCTACAGTCATTTTATTCACCTTTGGGTCACTTAAACCGGGACTTAGAGTTTAACGTAGATTCCGACCCACTGACAAACATCCATGCTACCGCCAGAATTCGAACCCTGTGGGACCAACGGCCAGAACACTAGCTAATTGTCGCAAATTGTTTTTGAAGAAAAAGGTAACAAAATTGAAAAATGTATCTTCTCTTTGAAATTGCTTTTCGTTCACTTTAAGTCTTAAAAATTTAAAAAAATTGAGAGAAAATAAATTATGTATAAAAAGATATGATGTCATCACAAAAATTTTGTCAAACGAACTTTATGTTATTGTACAAAGATAACAAAATTGATATACCTTGAGAATATAAAATCTATTTCGCCATTTGTCATTAAAGCTGGAATTAATTATTATTTTACCATTATTACTTTGGTACATTTATTAGTTACTTTTTTTTTTTTTTTTTTAGTTCACTTAAATTCTGTCGATATGAAATAAATAAAACATCCATATGAAAAAAAAATTAAATAATTTTTTTCTGCATTCTAAAAATTATTTCTCTGAAAAGATTAAACTGTTTAAATTCGCTATGAACATTACATAGCATTATACGCTATTCACATAATACATTATACATTACATATAAATTCGCTATGCATATTACATTAAATTCGTTATGCACATTACACTAAATTCGCTATGCACATTACTGACAAGATTACGCATTACATAAAAAAATTAAACCGTATTAATTTTATCGCACTTTTTTTTTACATAGAAAGCAAGTTAGTGATAATTGATTATAAAAATAATTAATTAAATATAAATCCCAGAATGTATCCTTTTTTTCCTTTGATATATAAATCTAAATAAATCAATACGCAGTTAAAAAAAAGCTGATAACAAATAAGAAAATGAATACCATCACAAGAAAGGGAAATCCACCTCACTTTTTTAAACATTTAATAGGTTTCGAAGCTATCTGCAACTGAAACTCTTAAAGAAATGCAAATGCAAAAAGACATCACACGGATGTTAATTCTTACAACTTGATTGCCTTCGAATGAATATGAAATGGAGAAGAAGAAAAAAAGAAAAAGAAAGAAATCTAGACACGCAAAAGCCTTCATAGAAACCTCATTTATCAAAACTACGTAATACTTTTACTAAATGATCAATTAAGGATGAAAGAATTTACTTTTAGAGCTTTTAAAACCATTAGAAACATTAATAGGCATTACGAACGGACCTTTTTTTTTTATATCCTGTCACATGACTTTTTTGATAAATTTAGACAATGATTCAGAGTAATCTAATAGATTTTTTTTTTTTTTTTTTTTTTTTTTTTTTTTGCGCTTAATCTATATTCAGAAGATCGAGTATTTTAATATGTTTGATATTCTCATTGTGGAAATAATTGGTTTTGAATATTAAAATTAAATGCTGTTTGGTTTTAGACCTTGAGGATTGAATTCGTTTTTAGTTAAACAAAATAAGGTTGTGGTAATGGAAGTTGTATAACATTTTGATAATCCAAAAATGATTTTGTGATTTGCATTTGAATTATTTATTTATATATTATCTAATAGTAGGTACGATTAAGAGTTTAAAATTTGCATATAAAATTAATAAAATCTATTGACTCATTAACAATTCAGGTTTGATGTATATTGTGTTTTTATTTGTTTTTTGTTGTTGTTATTGTATTAATTTGGTTTGTTTCGAAATTAATTTGTAAGGCAAAATTTATATACATATTGACATTTCAGGTTTAACGTATATTGGTATTTTTTTTTGTTTGTTTTTGTTTCTGTTATTGTTGTTTTAATTGGAGTTGTTTCAACGTTAATTTCTAAAATTAATTTGTAAGGCTAAATTTATGTTTATCAAAAGAATTATAAATATGTTGTTGTTGTCGTATCCCTCGTGAATGGAGGTAAAAGGGCAGCTTCTGTTGTGATGGGACACTCGTAGATAGAAGTCTGACTTCTGCTCCGTGACGCTGAAGGAGGGACAACAGGACCTTCCGGGAGAACTTTTAGTGGTAACGATCCCGCATATGCGTGTCTTATGGGAGAAAATCCGGAAAACTCCTATCAGGTAGTCCGACTCACTAGGCAAGATGCTGAACATCACTTTGAATTTTCGGGTTCAAGTCCCGGCTATACCATGAATATTTGTAATGGTTCGGAATCCACTTCAAGCCATAGGTCCCGGTTTCATATGACTGTAGAGCGTCACGGAGCCCAATCAGACTTCTCACCCCATCATTCCCAAACTGTATAGGGGCAATTCAGCTCTAGTGATGTGGTGTGATGTAGTAGTAGTAGTAGTAGTAGTAATAGTAGTAGTGGTATACTACTTAGCAGTGCCACTGTGGTTTAGTGGTTAATGCAACATTTCTTGCAGAATTCGTAGTTCTGACCTAAGACTTGGGTTACCAAGACAATTGATTTTAATTGCACTGGCATACATAGCCCGACTCGTGGCTCAATGACGACATCAGCAGCTAACGTGCAGGAAGGCTAAGGTTTTAATCCACTGGCAACCTTATTGTAGCCTTTGTTTTTGGAATTAAATAGACTCGTTGACGATTGTGACAATGTGTATAAAACTGTTTTGCAAGAACAGTCAGGCTGCCTTTTATTGGATTTTTTTCTTCCTTCCTCCCATACGATACTCAAATACAAGGCAGTTTTCCCTAAAAGTCCTTGCTTTCCCCGCCACCTGTTGGTGGACTGTTCATAGTATATATAAAGCCCCGAGATTTTAACACCCTCATCTTTCTAACTGGTAGAGTGCTACATAGCCTTAGGTACAAGGGTTATGTGTGGATAAAAGAAAAGAAAGTGGCATACATAAATGGCCCTCCAGTACCAAGTACATAATACATAAATAGTCCACCAATTTATAACACCAAAAGAGATATACATATATGTCTATCATTTCATAAATTTTTATTTACTTTACTAGGAATTGAACTCAAACCTCCAAAGAGCAATCACCCAAAGTCTGCCAAATCTCTAATTGATCGAATCTTCCAAATACCTATTGCTGTTGTTTAACATCTTATTGTAGATTGATTGACCTGTTGTAAATACTGAATGGAGAAAAAAAAAAAAAAAAAATGATAGTCTTTTGCAGTTAAATCAAAGAACGAGGGAAAACTAATAAATTTGCATAATTGAACTTGAATAAATCATGTAAATGTGCCCAAAATATAATTTCAGCACAGTTGATGCGATTATTACATAAAAATGAACTGAACTACTGAACCCAATAAGATGAAAAAAAAAAAAGAATAAAAACTGAAATACAATAATAGGAGAATCTAATAATAAAGAGCAATTCGTGATTTCAGAAATTTTTCAAATGACATTTAAATATCAGATGAGTGTTTGATTGAGTAGTTTATAAAAGGGTGTGACTTAATTTGATTTCGTGTCGTGTGGATTTCCACGACTTTCCACCTTTAATTTGTGTTTTATTTTCTCATTACTATAATCAAAGGACGTGTCAGAAAGTAAAATGGATCGAAACAATAACATGCATTTGTCTAATTGACAATGGAGGTGTTTGAGTTTGTCAGAGAAAATCGAGTAGTTTTTGGGCGTTTTCAGAACAAATAGTATTGATCTCATTTCATTGTGAATGAAATGGACACCAGTTATTAAAGTGATATATCTTTAATCAGAAATGTCTGTGTGAATTTATTTGAATTTTTATAATATAATAAGTTTTCATCCTTTCTTTTTATTTCGTGCCATTGTAATTTATTTGAGCAAAACCTTAAATTAAAATTTCTCCAAACAAAATGAGGTTCCGATAATATTTTTGATAAAATTGTCAAATTAAATGATAAGCATTTATATAATTTTTTTTTTTTTTTAATTCTTGTTGATTTTCTTTTTAAACCATTTCGAAATTAAGAGATTTTTCCACTGTAATGTTTTTAATTTTTTACCGTTTTATTATTTGAAACACATTTTTTTTTAAAATTGATTAAGCCATGGCATAGTTTAAATATAATTTCTTCTTGAAGATAAAATAATATTTTGAAAATGAGATAAAGCAGGGCATGAATAATTTGAAATGTTAAAAATATTTTTTTTTTCCAATGGCAAGTTTACAGGACAACATATATCATAAAAATAAATACAAAGAACATGATAGAAATAAATGACATCAGTTAATCCATCAACTTAAGTCTGGCAATCCATTGACGCTTCCATATAGAAGGAGGCAATGCAGAACAGGAAGCAGGGTGAAACATATCCATTTCTTCCTGGTTATCACACAGGAGACAGAGAGGGTCAGGAGTCAGTTTAATTCTGTTTGAAGGTGCTTGCGGAGACAATTGTGACCTCAGAAAAGTCGTAGCAATGCTACCGATTTTTCTCTAGGCCATTCGGGGATATCATGAATATGATCATACCACGGCTTGTGACTACATTTAGCAGCAACATCCTCAAAGAAGGTGTACCTAAGGGTCTTTTAGTTATCCTCTCTCTTGTTTTGGGACAATCCCCACCTGCAAAACTCTAAGAAACTCACACTGAGAGCGAGACTGAAGGTCATATCTGCAGATCATTTTGCCATATCGGACGTTGCCCGGAATGCACCACGAAGAGGTAGATCTACGTTGCATTCATTAAAAATAAAGACAAGTAATATAAAAAAAAAAAAAAAATTTAATTCAGTTCCTACTTTTTTTCACACTCTATTGCAGAAAGTCCTTTATAAATAATTTTCAATCATTTTTTTAAGTTTATCTGGCGCCATCTATTGGTGCAACTTATGCAACTTAAATCTAAAAAAAAACCAAAATTAATTAATTCAATTCAATTACTGAATTAATATTTGAAAAACTGTATTAACATCCAGTGTCATCCACTACAAGTTCAAAAAAATGTATCTGAACTTGAGTGGATGAATAAAAAGTATTTTATGAACGATCGAAAATTTGAACAAGATATATATAGGAGAGTGTGAGCTAATGGAAGGAATTGAAAAAAAATACTTGAATAAATGAAAATTATGAAAAAAACTTAATAAGATACAGTCTGTGATAAACAACACTAGTAAATTTAACCAAATATGGCTAATCTAAAAGCTTCCTTGTCTATGCCAGGATTGGGCAAGATAAATCTACGGAACGAATGTCCTTTTCCCCAGAACGGGGGGGTATGAACTCTTTGGTGTTTGTTCACAATTGTGTGGGGGCGGGAGGGGATGTAGCAGGCCTGCTGAGTTGCACTAGAGCACGGCTAAATCTATTACATATATGTCTGTCATAGTGGTGGATGACCCAAAATCTTAGTACCATGTATTCAAAAACAATGTAACCAAATAAATCTGAAAATCTTTGTGTCTTGCTCATGCTTTTATGGCATTATAAATATAAGGTATTCACATACACAAATTTCTAAAGAAAGGATCTTTAAATGAATTCTTTATAGTTACTTTGCATTACTCTCAAGTTGCAATGTGATATCTTCCTTCAGAAATTTATTTATTGATCTTCATAATCCTTGAAAATCTGTAGAGTTTGGATTTTGGCTGATATTTTTTTTTTTTTAAGCTATTTTTTAAATTATTTCTTTGAAAAATACTATTTTAAAACGTTTATTTTATATTTAACATTTATTTGATTAATTTCATATATATAAATATAATACAAATTTAATTTAATTTAATTATATCGAATTTTATAATCTAAATTTATTTATATTAAAAATATTATTTTATTTAAAACATTATTAAAATCATTATATTATTCATTGAAAATATTTTTCTATGATGAATATTATTAATCAAAGATAAACACTTTCAAACTGATAAAAATGTTAAAATTTTGATTTTAATAATTTTAAATTGGGCACTCATTAATTTGTTGTGTCTAGTATAATTGATCCATCATGAAAAGCACAAATTTGCATTCAGAAAATTGTTTTTTGTCCTAATGACATTTTAGTTGATTTTTATATTTTTTACGATGTTTTCAAAACCATATAACAAAAAGTTTTTTTTTTTTATTTGTAAAATTACCTAAATAACTTACATTTCTAACATTTACCTCAACAAATCATTAGTCGGATAAAAATTTAGTCACATTCGGAAATTTTTTAAAATATTTTCATGTTAAATTTTAAAATTAAAATCGATTTCCCTATCACTTTTTTTAATTTGTTTCTCTGCCTTCAAACTTCCTTCTCTAATTTGTAGTCTTACAAAAACATTTTTTCCTCCTTCAAGCACAAAGAAATAAAAAAAAAAAAAAAAATTTCTTTCTTTTTTTCTTCTATGTGTTTTACAAATATTTTCATCAAGTATGATAACAGTTAAATAGATGTTTTTAAGATTTGATTAAAAGTGAATTCATAAACTATTTTTATTAGGTGTAAGAGATAAATATGAATACTATATCGTCCTTTTTAAAATGAATTTTACGAATCTTATTGTTTCACAAACACAATAAACAGCAACATTTTGTACAACCAGTAAACCGTGTAGAATAGCGATAAGTTTCAGATCTCCACTCCAAGCATCAATTTTTTATAAACTATGATCAACCCATCAAACCTACATACGCATTTATGCTGCGTCTTACCTAAAACACATTTTCATACATTTCTTTCATATTAATAGCTTGAGCGTTGACCAATCACATGCCTCAGCTTATATCGTCTGAGGCTTGTGATTGATCGACGCTGCATACTCATTCAACGCTTTGGTGTGAAAATGACTATCTGTTGATTTTGGCTGCTTTTGGTTTTATATTGGCGAAAAATAAAATCCCAACAACAAAAGGAGTTGTGCTGGATAAAAGAAATTTGGGAACAGTGTTTGCACGTCTGAAAGATGGCGTCTGCTCAAATTTTCGCATTAAACGAATAAGAGTGTCCACTGGGAACATGGAAATCACATTTGCTTTAAATATAAGATATAAACTTCGAGTGCGTTATTTATGTTCAGAAAAGGGCATTGTGAGTTATATTTGAGTATACTATCAAGGAGAAGAAGAAGAAGGCAGTATTCAGCACCTTACTGAGTTTGAATAAGGCTGGGTAATAGAGCTTCACGAGAATAGTTTCTTTTGGCTATGTTGCTGAAAGACTTGGAAGGGATGTATCCTAATGTAAGATCATCGATTATTTATTTTAACCAAATTTGTATTAAGCAACATGACAAAAACATTATTAAGAATATTTTGCTTGCGGTTTCTCCTTTACAGAGTTTATATGATTTATTTTATGGATATAATCATTACTGATTACTTACTAACCCGTTCTTAATTTTATAGATAGTATTTTTAAGAAATCGTAGATCTTTTATTAACAGATCCTACAAAAGTTTGTATTCTTTTTTTTATTAATCTTTGATTTACTCTCTCGCGATTTTTTTTTTTTTTTTTTTTTTTTTTTAATAGTTATTAAGTCGCAAACCTATCTGACGTCTTTTAAGGTGTAAACATTATAAATACTTGCAATGAAAGATTTTACTATCATCAACAGTACTACAATTATTTAAGGCAGCAAAAAAAGGTTATTACAATTAATAGCATATTATTGCTGAAGGATTTTTATCATAATAATAATAGTAATAAATTGTTGATCGTTGTTCTTAATCATAAAACTTAATTGACCCTTCTTATGAATTGGGATCATTAAAAATTTTAACAAAAAGATTTAATTTCTACCAGTGGCATAATTTTTCATCTTTACAAGGCTTAAATAAAGATGATTTACAACAAACAGCTCCAGTCAACCAAAAACTCATTATACTAAACAACATAGCAATCAGGTTATAAAAGGGATGTTGTTAACTGTAGTTGTTTTCATTACAAAAATATCACCCAATAGCTTTTATGGATGTAATCATTTCAAATGCTCCCAACAACATAATATTTCCATGTCCCGGCAATAAATCCCCCATATACCTATTAGTAACACATTCTTGATCTTTTACATGTTTCTGAAGAAGCGTGGGACCTTCCATAAACAGATCGGTCCAAAAAAAAGCTCATCTCGGAAAGTTCGTCCAACCAAAGGCATCCCATCGAGAAGGGGTGTTGAGTCCCAGCATGGGTCCCGCATGCCCAATAAAGGCCAACAAGAAAGCGAGAGCCCCGACAAGCATTATATTCGAGTTTATATATATACACACAGTATATTTGGATCCTTCAAGTATAAACCCCACCATCTCCTTATAAAAGAAGTCCTTCAATGATTTAGTGTAAGCGTTACGCCCCGTCGTGATTCGCCTCAGTTAATCTTCACAATGGTTACCCGGCTGTGGTAGAAGTTGCAGAACCTTTGATATTACAGTTTGTTTGATCCCTCCCCCACTCTGATACAGCTGTCTTGAATGATTGGGGGGTGCACACCCTCGCCCCCCACGGTATATCTACCTAGGAGGCCTGGAAATCACGCTGTGATGTTAAGCGCTTATTTTGCACCATGACCAGGTAGGTTACCCTTTCAAAGCTGCTGGTGTTAAGAAAGGAATTGACGTTGCGATGTTTGACTTATTCTCTGCCGACGATGTTGGAGGTGGGTCTTTTATTTTTATTTACTTTTTATTTTTATGATAGGCACCATTTTGGAATACGATGTGACACGAGGTATGCAGGGAATTGGCCTCGAGCAATGCATGTAGCAGACCAAGAATTAAGAATGAAGAAAAAAATATATATGTATGGTTGGTTGACATGCCTATGGATTGGAGAGAAGTGATTTTTTTTTTTTTCTCCTAAAGAAGTGACTTTTTTTTTCTCCTAAAGAAGTGACGTCTCAAAAAGCAAAGTGTCTTGTCGAAGAATCAACGATTACTAACATCTTTGTGGATTTTTTTTTTTTTTTTTTTTTTAAGGAATGTTGTTGTGCTTTTGGAACATGTTACTTGTGCATTAAAATATAAAATGCATAAACACATTTTGCAGATTTGAGAGCAAAATAAAGTTAGGAAAAAAGGAATAGATTTACTTGTAAAAAAAAAAGAAAGAAAGAATTACGTTATGATGCATGATAATTTAAAAACGCTTTGGTACAATAAGCTTCAGATCCAAACCTGATGGTGGTATAGAGTTTGTTAGTGGTTCGAATCCATATTCAACAGTAGGTCCCAGACTAATTAGCCTAAACTTAAAGTGTGCAAAAAATGACCGTAGAGAGCAAAACTTTTATTAAAATCAAGAAATTGAAAAGGCAGTAAAAAAGAAAAATCGAATTTTGAGAGATTCTAGTTAGGGAGCTAGTTTACCGAAGAATATGTCTGCAAATTTAAACGACAGCTTTTAAATTGTTTTAAAAATGTTTCAGAAATTTAAAACTTTCCGAAAGAAAATTTATATTTCAATAAAAAAAAAATTTCTTAAAAAATATTGAAAATTGACTTTCTTTTAATTGCAAATAATTGATAATCTCTTCCAGTTAATAATTTTCGGCTGTCTAAGATCCCTTCGACACTATCAATCCACCTTCCCTAGGTCTTCCTATTGTTGAACAATTTACATAACATAATCCTTTTAATGATGTTTCGCATCGCATCTCCGAAGCCAGCGGATTCTTTCTGATTTGATGTTTTTCAAAATGTCTATTTTTAATTATATGTTCAATTTCTTTGTTTGGTCTTCTAATCCATATATCATTGTCAACTCATTACCCAAAAATTTTTTCTCAAAGGCCCTGATGTAATCCAAGTTCGCAGCGTTTTATGTCCACGCTTCAGCATACGTGGCAATCCTTTTATAAATTATTACTATTTATCCTAAACAAAAATTGCAGTTGTTTACTGATATCACAAGTCCATTTTACAAGAGTGTCCTGATTTTTTTTATAATTTTTTTTTTATTTTTGCAATATCACTCCAAAAGAGGATTATGTCACCATTGAAAAAGCTGTCCAATACTGATTCATTTGAAAGTATAAAGAGAGAGTGAGAGAAAAGGGATCTTACAAATAAAAAGAAACATTTAATTCACACCAGAAGACAAACTGAACACGGAACTTAAGAAAATGTGTTAAGAAACATAAAAACTTAACACACCTTAGTGGAAAAAAAAAAAAAAAGAAGAAAAATTTCTTGTCCCATTGCTATCTCGGCGTAATCTTAGAACTCAATTTGAAACATTATATACACGCGATTCTAAAAAAGATGTGGTGCTTTTCCCCCACCCCTGCTCCCCAAATAATATGGCAGGGGGAGGGGGGGGCAAAAGTGGATAATAGAAAACGTACATCGAACGAAAGCAATAGGGAACAGAACAGGAAATAAAACCAAACAGAATCGAACCACTTGAAAAGTGTATTAACGCAATATAAACCAAATAAAAAACAAATCTGATCTTTTCTTCTTCCATTGTGTGTGTGTAAAAGTGGAAAGAACGCAGGTTGGAGACGCAGATAAGGATCGCACTCTGCTTTAGCATTGCATCGATAAGATGCAAGATGTTAGGCTGTACGGAATGATGTTGTCGGCTGGAGATAAGCGCTAATGACGAGGTTTTGCCACCAAACCCCCCTCCCCTTTTGGTCCGGTTCTGGTTTTCTTATGCTCTTCATTTAGCTCAACATTTGGTTTAGATGAGTCTCCCTCAGAATCGCACAATTATATTTC
>BPLR01014531.1:0-40908 GCA_021605095.1 Caerostris extrusa
ATTTTCACTTTTCTGTTAAGAGCTATTTCATGGCTTATATATTCCATAAATCATAAATACTAGACTTTGGACTTCTTAGCAGACTAGACTTAGAATTTTGACTAGGCAAGAATTTTTTAGTAGACCAACTATACAGGTTGCACTTTATTTAGCTTTAGATAGATAAAGCAATAGCAGGGGCTAAAATCCCACTTTTTGTAATCTCTCACCAAATATATTTTGTCACCCTATTACATTCTTAATGACTTACTATCTTATATGCCACTAGGGTTACTATAGGCTTGTATTTCTTCCTGTTGAATCTGCAAAGATGAGCAGTAACATTTAAAACTAATGGACTTTTTCACTAAAAATCATTCTCTCTCTCTATGTATATATCATATATTATTACATATTTTTTAGTTTTTTGTTCCATGTGCACAATTATTGAATTAAAAAATATTGTTTTCTATTATTTCTACACCTGAAATGTCAATTATCATTTTTTTTATTCATTATCGATTTTATGCAGAACGAATTTTAGCTCCCCGTGTTATTGGAATACATCGCTAGATATGTTTTGATTTGGATTCAGTTAGTATGTATAAATAACATAGATTGAAAGGCTAAGAATGGGCATATTCCGTGATAATTTTCAGTTGCATTGAGGTATAACTGTTTGACTTACTGTTTCCTTATGAGATTTTTTTGATTCATAGGAAGTATTCTTTTCCACCTTAACGTATATTATTATACTTCCTAATTATCTTATCTTGTAATTTTTGATATTTATTTTAGATATTTTGGCATGTCAAACAATCGATATATATATATATTTTTAATTTTTGCTTATCTTTTTTTCATGGAACTGACTATATAGGAAGTATAGGAAGGAAATGAAGACTATGGGAAGGAAGAAAGGGGATTAGGAAGTAGAATGTAGTATATAAGAATATATGGTTAGGACGGAAGTATATGGGAATATATTTACAGCGACTGAATATTTAACGGCTTTTATATACAAATTGATTTTGTTTATCATATATCATCCGTGTATTCTGCTTTATCATGTTCTTATATTATAATATATTTAAATTAGAAATTAAGAAATTGTATATTTATTTTTCTATTTTTTAACTACCAACCTGATGAATAAATTTACCGGTTGTTAACCATTATATAGAAATTTGTAATAACAATATTTTCATACCAATTTAGAATGAAATAATACCAACTTAAGAAAGACATAGTAATAGTGGAATAAATGAACTATAAAAACATTTCCAGTATATTATAAAATAAATGAGAAAATGTTTTAACACTTGAACAGTGACAATTAATTATATATTGAAAACGTTAAAATTTAAAAGTATTTTATATTTTAAAAATATTTTCAAAATATATATTACCAAAATAGCAATTTCAAAAAGAGTTAACGAATAATTTTAAAAACGCGGTGGAAATCTGGCTAAATATTGATTTAGCACAAAGATGGAAAAATTAAATACCTGAATAGTTCGAAAAAAATAAAATAATTTCCGTAAAGTTGGTTTCATTTTGTATTTTCAATTTTTTCAGACAATTTAACTGAAGCAACTTAAATATTTATCTTCTACTTAGAAATTAATTGAATTTTTAAAATTTTTTGTTTCCTACGGCCGTATCCTTATGTCATCATAATTTAAAAAGGATAATTAATTAAATGTCTAATTTTCTTATTTGCTGTCCAATGTATTAACTGTAAAAAATTGAAATTGTCAATATTACTGAAAAATTAATTATTCTGTGTTATTTTTTTTTACATAAATAGGCGTTTAAATTACATCTTATTTGATATTCATTTGCATCAGAATCCTGCAGTAAATATGTCATTTTGAAAATGAGTGAAAGAACCTTTTTTTATAACAATTGTGATTGTAATGCATTAATTTCTATTATCGTTATCTTTTTTTAATAATCTTAAATCTTCCATCTTAAATATTTTGGACAATGACAAGTTAATTTTCAATTTTCCTTTGCATGCCTGGTAAAATTAAATTTGTTTCTATAACAGCCTATGATATTTTAATATTAAAAGAGATTGCATAAAAGATTACATAAAAAATAAAATAAGAAGTTATCAAATATGAAAGAAGAATATTATTATGTAATTTGTAGGTGTTATACTATTATATGGTATATCATTAATTTGTCATTTGTAAAAAAAATTTCAAAAATTTCTTTTAATTAATGACTATATTCTGAATATTTGCAACGTGCTATAATCATATTAGAAATTATCTCCTTAAACCAATGACTATTTTGGAAATATCCTTGATAACAAGATCCAGCCAGTGTTGCTAGTTTGAATGAAATACAAACGGATAATTTTAAAATGGAAATGGGAAAAGAGACATAGAAAGATAAGACACATACAGATGTGAAGAGATAGAGACAGAGGAAAAAAAAAAAGAGTTGGAGGTTCAGATAAGTGAGGTGGCGTCTGTAGTTATGAACGGGTAATCGATCCTGTGGCCATTGGAAAGAAGTTTTCTCCTCACTGTTATGATCCGCCTGGTGGTCAAGTCGTTGCTATCTGGCCTTTGGTATCACAGGCTTCAGGTTTGAATCCCAGCTGTGGAATCCATGGATGTTTGTTAGTGGTCGGAATTCCCTTTAAACTGCAGGTATATGTCTGCTTAGCCCTCTTGTTCACAAAATGACCCTAAGGACAAACCAAACCAAACCTCACTGTGATGGACTAGACATTATAAAGTAACCTTTGATTCAGTGAAACGTTTGACGAAGAAGCGGAATTTGATCGCACTAGCACTATTCAAGGTATAAGCTAGTAAACTTATGTCTTGCCCAATATTGCATTGACGACTACAGGCAAAAACTGTTCCCTTTCCCAGGAGATTGTGATTGTTCTCGATCGTGATAAAGGCTGTCTAGTAGATGTTTACAAGACAGTTATCCATCTTCCAGAGAAACGGAAACGACCACGGCAATATCCTCCATTCATATCCTCTGGATCGATTGCTCAAAAACTCAAAAGTTGGAAACCAATATATGTATACAGCATGATACACACACAGAAAATAACTTCAAAAAACTTCAATAAATCCAATTTAAAGACCGACTATATTTTGTTGACCTTTTAACACAATAAAAATATTTCTCAATATTCAATCTGAACTATTTTTTTCAAATCTCATTTATGATGGAAAAGTTTTTTTTTCAAAAATTATTCTAC
The DNA here is from genome assembly GCA_021605095.1 of Caerostris extrusa. Classification (NCBI taxonomy): domain Eukaryota; kingdom Metazoa; phylum Arthropoda; class Arachnida; order Araneae; family Araneidae; genus Caerostris; species Caerostris extrusa. The sequence goes on from BPLR01014531.1 coordinate 3,215, forward strand.
AGGGTATCAAAAACTTAATCGCAATTGGAATCAAAATAGGCTTATAGATTTTTAGTTGCCGCTACAAATTTCCATCAGTAAAGCTTATGTTTTGTTCCTTTATATATTCTTTGAGAAAGCCACCTTATTTTTCTTAGTGTTAAGAATATAAAGGCTTAAGAAAATGTGCAGTATCTTTTTTTCAACATAGACCATACCATAGGTATACAAGTTGGTATGTATATAAATTCATATAAAGCTGCAATTCTCTGATAGAGTACTTCATAAACACTATAAATAGTATATTAGTTTTCTAATACGTTTCTGAAAAGGAATAAATTTTGTTTCGTGTACTCTGGAAGTATACTGATAAAAGGGTTAGATTTATTTTGGCTTTTATTTAAATTCATTGCCGCTTGCGAGTTGAATGAAAGTTATTGCCAAAATAATTGTAAACTTAGAAAAGGAAAAATTTAACCCTATATACTTTTTTTCCTAAATAGGTATTAGGAAATATCCCTCTGAATAAAACTTTTTTTCAGATTTTTACATTTTCAATATATGAAATATTGCGAATGATTTTTATATTTTCAATATATGAAATATTTCGAATGATTTTTATATTTTCAATATATGAAATGTTTTAAAATACATTAGAATGAATTATCGAAATTAAACAATAAAAAGTCACGGGGCTTAGAATGTTTATGATCAAAATTGCAATTATTATTATTTGCAATTTCTTGTAGTAACATTTCTAATACTAATTAAACATTTTATCTTTTAGAAAAAAGACAATATATTCTTAATAAAATCTTATTAAAATTCTGTTTTAATAAGAATATGATACTAATTTATTTTTCCAATAATTTTGTAGCAAGGAATATTTACATTTAATATATTAATCTTTAGTAAAACATTGAATTATAATATATTAATATTATTTATATTATTTATATTATTCTTATAATATTTTATGCTAATTTAATTTTCTATTAATTTTGAGGCAAGGAATAGTTACATTTAATATATTAATCTTCAGAAAAACATTGAATTAATGATTATCAAAACTATGGGAAAACCTTTTGAGACAGATATGTTTTTTATATACATTAAATATTGAGTATATGTACTTACATATGCAGGCATACTTTTTTTTTTTATTTCAAAATTCTGCTCTTCCTTTTATCCTTATGAAGTTCATTCAATATGGGTTATTTTTATATTTATGTTTTATATTATATATGAATAAAAGTAAATATTCTTTCAGCCATTTACATTGTGTATATTTAATTTTTAATTTATGATTTGTTCAGAAAATATCATTAAGACTGCCTAGATTGATTAGTTATTTATTATTTCTATGAAGAAAAAAATATAATGTAGACCTTGAATACTATAATGTTTAAAATTATATTTATATAAGATTGGAGATATCAAAATTTTAAACTCACAAAAATAGCAATTATCTTGTTGATTTTGAATGACTACCATTTTGTAAAGTTTTAAAATTATTAAACATCGATAGCACCCACATAGACCAGTAAATACATATAATTATATATTATTTATTTTTATTTGTTTATTTTTGCAATTTTTTGTAGCAATATTTTTCCTATTAATGAACCATGTTTCCTTTAAGGAAAAAAAAAAAAAGGTATATATACTTAATTCTGTTTTAACAAGATTGTAATATTAATTTATTTTCCTTTAATTTTGTAGCAAGAACTACTTACATTTAATCTATTTATCTTTAATAAAACATTGAATTAATGCTTATAGAAACTGAATTATTGAAAACTTGTTTAAATAATAAATTATATAAATATATATATATATATATATATTACATTTTGTGTATTTGTAATTACATATGCATGCATACTTTTATTTCATTTCAAATTTCTATTATATTCTTCCTTTTAATCTTAGGGTGTTCATTTAATATGTTTTTTTTATATTTATGTTTTATAATATATATGAATAAAAATAAATATTATTTCAGTTATATACATTAAGTATATGTTATTTTAAATTTATGATTTGTTCAGAAAATATCATTAAGCTTGCTTAGATTCATCAGTTATTTATTATTTACTTAAAAAATGTATAAAATAGACCTTGCATGCTATAATGTTCAAAATTAGAGTTCTAATAAGATTGATATATCGAAAATTTTAAACTCTCCCAAATAACAATTATTTTATTGATTGTGAGCGACTACTATTTTGTAAAGTTTTATAATTATTAAACATCGACGATAGATGTCACCTAAGTTTAAATTATACCAAAAAAATAAATAATAATAATTATTATTATAAAACGGTCAATCTGACAGAGGTTAAAGTACAATTTTAATTTTTTATATTACTATTAATTTCCATTATTTTATATAGACTAAGCATTAAAGACTGGTCAGCCAATTTGCAGCCTGATGGCTCTGGCCATTTGTACCACAGTCTTCAAGTTCGAATTCTGACGGTGACATGGATGCTTGCTAGTGGTTTAGAATCCACGTCAAACTAGAGGACCGGTCTAATTAGCACAACTTGTGCACATAATGATCGAAGAGCGTCAAACCAAACTAAGCTCCTCCAATTGCTGAAGTAGATTCAATTGTTTTTTATTTAGCTGGAACTCTAAATAAAATTATCCAAATAGATCTGATTTTTGTGGGGATATATTATTATTATTAGTGTAGATACAGCTTTTTATATAAAATATTTGAGCCACTATCATGTCTCGAAAACTAAGAGTCTCTTTGCTGATTGTGACAACTATAACGTCTCGGCCTACATTAGACCTGTAACGTCTTCAAGAAAAGGACCACTTTCAGATTCATGGGAAACCATGGGATTTATATATATATATATATATATATATATATTTATATACATATATATACGAGTTAATTATATGTAATGTATGTATACAAAAATGTATATAATGTAAAGTTTGTTATATAAAGATATGAAAAATTAAAAATAAAAATTTGATTACAAGCGCAAGTTTAAATCACTAGTACACTTTATTCCAAGGTCAGTTTATTTTCAGAGTTTTCGAGTCTACGTTGAATGTAATGTGCTGGTCTGCGGCATACCTTAGTTAACAGACGGTGTGATACACGAAGTCACAAAGGGTTCACTTTTGAAAAAGGTGACACTCCGGTCTATTCAGCCACTTCACAGAAAAAAAAAAAGAAAAATAACACTTCTGGTCACTTCGTTTGCTGAACTCTCTCACTTGTTCAAAAATTTCCTTTCAAGAAAATCCGTCAACAAGGGAAGGGGCAGCTTCACTCACTTCTCATTGGGGTAGACATTTCTGACATCATGTTCGATCACCCATCACGATGGAACTAGTACACACTCCCGATAGTGTAGTCTGTTTTCAATCTGAAGTTGTTTCGACCTGTGAAAACCACACAGACTTTCACTAATTCCATGAGTCTCATTATACATGATACAGAATAAACATACGCTGTCAAATTTGAGTGACATGTTGTTCTCATTATTACAAAACATTAATAGCATGTTATATAACAACTCACAAAACTGGTTATCTGTTGTGAAATTTGAGTGATACTTGTCAAATATCATACATTCCTCTGTCCTGGGAATGAAATACCAAAACTCTTCACGTGAGAAAAAAAAATGCTACAGTAAGTAAAGCATCTCACGTCAATAATCATCAAGCCTGGTGGGTGCTTTTTGGGGTTTTCCCCATACAACATGTACAGGCGAGTTAATTAACAATAAGATCCTCCAGAAAGAATTATTTTCAATATATGTATGTATGTAAATAGCGTAACTTGCTCTCGGTAGCACATGTTTCGGGTTCAGTTCCTGGCGGTTCCATGGATGTTTGTAGTGTTTTGGAATCCACTTTAAATGTGTCGAACATGAATTCCTATGGTTTAAACATATAGATTTCTATGGCTAAAGTGGATTCCTATTATTATGGTCTAATATGACCATGATAACAGTAATGGAATGGAATGTAATAATAGTAATTACAGTAATTAGCATTGTGCGTATGGTTGGCAACCCTACCCCGTAAAAGGCTTCGGCCCATTTTGGGCTATTAGGAAGAAGTACATACATGTAAAGATAAAGAAAGAAAGCAAGTTTTTAAAATAAGAAAAAGTTTATGAACTTGCTGTTTGTTGAATAAAGTAACGAAATTTGACACCCACTGATGTACAATAAAAAATTATATTCTTCATAATACTTAATAACAGAAAAAGGATATCTTTGAAACATCAAAAATGAATTTAAAAAAAAAACATTCTGCAAATGTTTGCTCAAAAAAAACATTGTTTTTTTATTTGTTATTATTACAAAAATTGGCAACTATACGTTTTTATAAAAGCTAAGAAAACCAATATTTAATGATAGATATTTATATTAAAAATGATACTTAACAATCGCTAATTTTTTAAACCATGTATTTCTGCAAACAATACAAAAAAATTAACCAAAATTTTTATATTCCGTAGAGACACTTCATTGAAATATTTCGATCCTAAAAGAACTTTTATTAATGATTTAGGAAACCACTGGAATAAAATTATAATAAAACATCAAAATTCTTCAACACATATTAAATAAATCAAGTGTAAGGGTATTTGATGATTGAGGAACGTTTTTCTAGGAATTAAACTTCTTTTATTGGTTTTTTCAACTGAAGGGAAAAATCTTCGTCTAAACTTAAAAAGAAGGTCTCCTGTGATTTAGGAATTCTAAGTGATTTATTATTTTGCGTGATGTTTTTCTTTCCTTGTTATCTCTCAGTTATTATTTCTAAGACATTTTTTTAACTTAAAGGTATCATTTCCCTTGGTACAAAAAACTTCTTTGGTTTGAGAATTTTTAAATTGATCACATTTAGAATAAATTGAAGTTATTTTTCTAAATTAACAAAAAAAAAATTTCTTTTATGATGTTTGCCAAACATAAACTAGATAATCCGCTTATTCGTTGTTATTTCTACATTCTTATTTCGATATTGATGTGATTTAACGGAAAATAGTTAGTTTTGTTGTATTTAAATAACGTTATTTACTTTTCTAATAAATTATGTATTTCTGCACTTCTTACAAATTTAATTTTCTTTTTTGTGTTGAAATGATTCAAGTGTATTCTTAAACTGATGAAATGGAAAATATGTTGAATTGTAAATGATGAAATAATTAGGTTTTATACTTATAAAAATATTATTTTTTTCTATTTCATTACTTTAAATCTATTGATTTATTAAATTACTGAAGAAATTTTTCAAGCAGAAAATATTCAATTAGTGATAAGTTTCGAAAAGGAATTTATAATATTCTTAAAATAAGTGCAAATACTTATTTCTAAATTGATACTGTAAGTGCGTACTTCAATGGCAAATTTTAATTAGGGTGTCTTGCTAGTATTATGCATGTAGAGAAAATAAACAAATTATAATAATAAAATATATGTAACACACAGCTTTTTTAAAATATTTGGTAGTCGAAAGTTTGATTTTAAATAAATAATTGTAAATTACTGTAATCAAATTTTTAAAATATTTATAGTCGAAAGTTTGAAACATAGTTTGTAACATAAAATCGAAATATATACAAAATAACATTACTAAAGGTTTACATTACATAATGTTACAAGGTTAACATTACAAAAATAACATTAAATAAAGTTTTTACATAAAGGTAATTTCTCATTCTTTAAAAGGACATTTTCAATGTAAAAATAAGTATGGAAAATTATTTTTTAAAGTATAGAAATTTAATTTTTTAATTAAATTTAAAATTTTAATTACTTTAATAATTTTACAATTTTTATTCACTTAATTGAATTTAAAGTTTTTAAATATATAATTGATAAACATGCCCTGAATTGAAGTAATATCTTAAAAATTATTATGAACTTAATATGTATATACCAACTTTAAACTTAAGTTTTGTATACATTACTATTAAAATATTCAATTTTGACGATATAATATATATATACCTAATATATAAAATTCTCGTGTCACAGTGTTTGTTGCCAAACTCCTCCGAAACGGCTCGACCGATTCTTATGAAAATTTTTTGTGCATATTTGGTAGGTCTGCGAATCGGTCGTAATCTATTTTTTAAACCTCTATGATAAGGGTGACCCACCCCTAAATATTTTTAAAATTTCTTTGGCAAACCAATGTAGTGGCAACAATGTAGTGTTTTTTTAAAATGAATTTTCGCCAATTTTCCGCCAATTTCTTTAGGGTTGCAATACTGCAATTAGAGGAATTTAGCTTCATTTTTCGAACAATATAATGACTTTTTATTGCTATTTGAATAATTAATTGCAGAATTCTTATTTACACTAATTTCATCGTTGGAGTAAAAGTTTGTTTCCACCACAGACGAAAGATATACCACAATAAAAGGATGGCGCCGTGTCTCGATGCCTGTACTACATAACCGTAAAATTCTCATGTTCTGAATATTATTGTTTTATGTACTACTTTAAATTTTGTGAAAATTATATTGTATGAAATTTATATTATTTCTATGAGAAATAAATCAAATGTATGTAAGTATTACCTGATTTGATTATCAATATTTTTTTTTTATTTTCTAAGTTTGAATTGAATTGAATAAAATATATTGAATGAAAAGTTGTGAATCAAAACATTGAACTTTTCTATGCTTAAAGTTTGTCAACATGTGTTGTATTTGATTAAGAATTCTAAAATGAAATGTGATCTAACAAGATAATATAATATAGACAATTAAAGAAATTTTAATAAAAGATGATGAATTTTAAGGATTTTTGAAAAGTGTGAAAATGAAGTAAACTCTGCAATTATTTGATATAATGATAACATTAAAATTTTATAAAAGGTATTATAATAGTTGCAAGTTGAAAATCAAGGACATTTTATTTTAAAAACTTTTGTTATTTGAAAAACAAAGAATTTGAGTTATAAATTTGAGTGATTTGAATATTGTCGAAGAAAAATTGATAAATGGTACTTTTAAGTTGGAAGTTATATAAAGAAAACAAAACAAATAAATAAGTGTTTATATTAATAAAGGAGAATTTAAAGCTCAATAACATTTTTATGTATGTACATTTGTTTTTATTTATATTTAAAAGTTGGTTTTAATTATTTCTTATTTGAATTTTTATGCATTTTGTATTCATTCAAAACATCACAATAAAAATATTTCTTTTCTAAATGCTTTGAAACTTCATGTAAAAGTTTTCTTTAAATGTATGAAAGGAATGAATGGAATGAAATGAAATGAATGGAAATTAACCTAAATTCATAAATTATTTTTTTTTAGTTTTTAAACTAAGAATTTTGTAAATTTGTAAAAAAAAAAGTTTATGTCGACAAACTTTAAGCATACAAAAATGTATAAATAATTGAGATATAAATTTGAAAACAGTATATTACCTACATAAGGATATTCCTAGCATAAAAATACTTGCAAAGGAAAAACTATTCATGTTTTATTTATTTTTTGAATTATAAAATTTCGCAACAATATCACATTTCTGCAATGTTTATCCATATTTTAAAGAATAAATTGTATAAAGAATAGTTAAAGTTGATATTTTTATGTGAAATTCAAAGGTTTTGAATATATTTAATCAAAACACCTGCAAAAAGGCTAAATATTTTAAATTCAGGTCATTTCATATTAAAAAGCCTTTTGCAAATAGCAGGAAGTTGTAAAGAAAAAGTTTGTCGAGCAAATTTTAACTTTTTCAAAACAAAGCTCAGAAAATATTTACAGCTTTAAGGAAAAACAAAACTATATTTTTAAATAAATAAGACTATGAACTTGATAATTCAATGGCAATTTAATATATTTACAACATTTTTAAAAGTAATATATCTAATTAAAAGTTGTTTTTAGCTTTTTCTCAGAATGAATTTTTATGCTTTTTGTTTTCAGCTTTTTCTCAGAATGAATTTTTATGCTTTTGTTTTCCTGTGAAACACCATAATACAAGTAATTTTGATCCAAATGCTACAAAAATTTTGTATTTATGTTTTTCATAAATATTTGCAGGAATAGACATCTGAAATGATTATAGCTACATAAATATTTTTTATTTCAATTGTTAAACTTTGAATTACATGCAAATTTTGGAAGAATTTTTGTGTCGACAGCATTTAAACTAGCACAAAATAATAAATAATAAAGATATATATTTACCAGAGGTCTATTCACTGTAAAATGTTAGTACAAACAAATACAAACTTAGAAATTTAGAAAAATATTGATTTGATTTCAGGTTTTTGTAACAGTATCAATTTTTCGCCATTTTTACCCTTATTTTAGCTTATAAAAATTTTAAAAAATAATAATGAAATTTTTTTATGTGAAATCATTAGTTTTTAGATACATTCAATCCAAAAATGTGTACAAAGATAAAAAAAATTCCTTCGAACGTGTTCGTGCACCTTAAACGATCGTTTGCATTTGTATTTTATTGTGAATTTTTTTAAAGCCTTTTCTTATTATATCCCGATTTTATTTTAATTGTATTGTATTTTTCAATTATCATTTTCAGTAAACGACCACCAAAAAATCTAACCCTCAGAATCCGCGTTTCTCCCATGGGCAGCTGTATGTTGCATGCTCATGTGTTCGAAAACCATCGAATTTATTTATTTCGACGAAAGACAGACTAACAAGAAATAAAGTTCATCGCTTAGTTCTTAATTAAATGAAAGTAATGATTATTAAAAATTATATTGCGTAAAATAATTATAAAGCAGTCTTAAAAATCAACATTATCTACCTCTTTCATTAAATTAATAAAAATTAAACATTTTCCATTCGTTGAAACTTAATTTGACCTTTTCATCATTCTTTACCAATCACTTCCTTAACAATACCAATTATAGTATCTAATAATTGAACGAAATACAAGAAAAGCCACAGTGGCCGTTTCTTCTAGTATATATATATATATGTTTGTATGTATATGTATTTACACTTAACCAAATAAACGTCACACAAAACATTTCACTAGTGTGAGACAAAAGCTGACCGATGTATTTAATTTCAAAGTTTTGAGGTTTTTATCTTTCAGATCTTTATTTGAGGTTTTTATTGACAGATCGGTTATAAAATAAATTAAACTATTTCAGATTGAAATCAGAGTAAAAACAAGTCTTTAAAAAGTAAGAGACTACAAATGTGAGAATCTTTAGTATACTGGGCATACTCACTGCACGGAATGTCATCGAAGGATCCCCTGTTTCGAAACGCGGGAGTTTAAAAAGCCAACTCGAATTGAAGTAGCAGTAGACAAAGACGTCAATTAGAAAGTTGTAGACGATCCTGAATTATATCATTTCACATACTGAAAAAAAAAATGCTCAATATGAACAAAGTAAATTAAAATTGTCGTGGACCATTTATTCGTTCACAGACTTCGCAATTTTATTTTAAACAAATGTTTCTCCCTTTGTGAGAGAACTATGGCATTTATGCAAATGTTTTACCAGCTTCAATTCATGTAGCGTTCCAATATTATGTGGCCCTCCGAATAAAACAGCAAATTATATGACTATCTTGCTAATGAATTCGACCAACAGCTTATCGCCTCTAATGATCTGGTAGTGGTGCTACCACATTCGTCAAAATTAGATATCATGGAAATATGCATCTAGTATTACGTCAACAGTTCTATGAGATTTAGTCAACCTCTATAAAAGATCTGATATTATTTATCTGTCTTACGTGTTGTACAGTTACACCTGCTATGCTCAAAACGATCTACTAAATAGTGACCAGCATTAAATTGTACGTTGCCACTAATTGCCTTTAATTAGATTAAAAAGGATAATGTGCGAGGATCTTAATGTACAATATTATATATTTGAAGCTAAAATAAAACAAAATGAAATTTCTTATTATTTCAGTTCCACTAAATGAAACTTAATTAAAGAAAAGAACAAACAAAAAAAAAAATTAATTTATTCACTAACATACTGAAAAAAGGCAACAAATGAAAACTTAGTATCTGTACTTCAATTCCTTTAATCATATTCTAAAGCAACGAGCTTTTTTGAGTTAAACCGAAATATTAAAAAAAAAAAAATAAGTTCTCATATCTGAACATCGAAATCTGCATCAACAGGCGTAAATCTCCTTTTGAAGCACGCGCATAAAACCTCGTAAATCATGGCAGGAATTTATTTAACACTCTAAATTCCAGGGTTTGTGAATATCGAATTAGGTCCCGAAACAATCTTGAGAGCGAGAAGCAGCCAAGTTTCGAAATCCAATTCCCTCCAAGCTGAGAGGAAGTGTGAATGGAAGGAGATAAGAAATCGGAAATCAAAACTGAGTTTAATACCACTTTGAAAAGAATATATCAGATTGTTTGGATGCGCGCCAGTTTTAAATACAAAAGCTCCGTATCACTCTGATACTGTTCTGCTGAGTATGATTTTCTTTTCTTTTTTTTTTTTAATCTGAATGTTATCAGTATTTCAAAAGCTGAATAAATGCAACATTAGTCAAAGATTTCAAATGCAATATCTCACGGTATCTTTCAAACATAAGTAACAATAAATAATACTTCTTTTTCTAATATTGACAAATTTCAATAATATAATTCCAGGTTTACTCGACTTGATGAATTACTATATTATTTTTGCTTACATTTAAATGCTTTGTATTATGCTTATACTGAATTATTTTGTTATTTTACTTATATCAGTTTGACAAATTATCATGTTATTATACTTATATTAACTTTATAAACTGCTATATTATTGCTCTCATACTGACTTGATAAATTATTACAATACTATATTGATTTGTCTAAATTATTTTATATTGTTTGTATTGACTTGAAGAATTGTGTTATTCTGGTTATATTGATAAATCATCAAATCAATATGTCATAGCTTGTTGTCTTAATTAGTATCCTTCAAATCTGTTCAATATTTAAAATAGTGGTGTATATTTAAGAGTTAAAATGCCTTATTTATATAATATCTTATAATAACTGATTAAAATATTATCTTGATGTACATTGGTAGATTAACAATGCATAAAGATCTTATTGAACAATGTTAGATTAACAATGTATAAAAAAAATGTTGAACAATATTAGATTAACAAAAAATAATGACTAAACATCTTGATGTACAATGCTAGTGTAACAAAGAATAATGTACTGAAATTTTGATGTACAACAAATAATGTATAAGGAGAATGATGCACATTATTAGATAAGCAAAGGATAATGTGTGAGGATCTTGAAGTACAATGTTATATATTTGAATATAAATCAAACAAAATGAATTTTAATACGTTTTTTGAGATCCAAAAAAAAATTAAACTACATTAAAAGAGCAACGATTTTTTAAGCAAATTTAAGAATACAATAACATTTTGAAACAAACAGGCAACAAATGAAAAATTCTCTGTACTTCAATTAATTCACTGTTATATATTTAGAAATTAAATAAAGCAAGATGAAATTTATTTTAATTGTTTTGAAATCCAAAAAATAAAATTTACTTAAAAGAACAACATATTTTTCAAACATTCAAGAATTCAATAACATACTGAAACAAGCAGGCAACAAATGATAAACTTCTCTGTATTTCAGTCCGCATATTTAAAGCAATGAACTTTTATTTAAACAGAAATATAAAAAAAAAAAAAAGGTTCTCATATCCGAACATCGAAATCTGCATCTCCTTTTGAAGAACGTGCATAAAACCTCGTAAATCATCGGGCCGGAATTTATTTAACACTCTAAATTCCAGGGTTTGTGAATATCGGATTAGGTCCCGAAACAATCTTGGGGGCGAGAAGCAGCCAAGTTTCGGAAATCCAATTCCCTCCAAGCTGCGAGGAAGTGTGAAGGGAGGGAGATAAGAAATCGGAAATCAAAACTGGTTTAATACCACTTTGAAAAGAATGTATCAGATTGTTTGGATGTTCACCAGTTTTAAATACAAAATCTGCATCACTGTGATACTGTTCCGCTGAGTGTGTGCTTCTTTTTTTTTTTTTTAATCTGAATGTTATCAGCATTTCAAAAGCTGAATAAATGCAACATTAATCACAAATGAAATATCTCACAATATCTTTTCGACATAATTAATAATAATATAATATTTATTTTTTTCAATATTGACAAATTTCAAAGATATAGCTTCAGGTTTTTCTCGACTTGATGAATTACTTTGTTATTATGCTTAGGTTCAATTATTTTGTTATTCTATCTATTTTATGAATTATTCTGTTATTGCATTTATAATTACTGTTATTATTATATTATTAAGTTATTATATTTTTTTTATTCATATTGACTTGAATTGTGTTTTATGTGTTTCTGCTTATATTGAAATGAATATTTTTATTATTATTCTTAAAATGACTTGATAAATTATTATGTTACATAAAATTGTAAATCTTGCTAGTACAAATGTTGAAGCTACATAATCAGTAGTATGTATATTTTATTTGTAAAAAAGGTTGAGTTCTACTTCGCGTTCTACGCAACTAATTTTACCAGATTAAAATGTCAGACAAATGTTAAACTTCAATGAAATTTATACATATGTAATGCAAAAAAATTTTATGACGAATGCATAAAAAATTATGTAAATATATTATTATTGTCTGCTTACAAAATATTAGGTCAAATCGTAAAATAGGGGACATTGAGGCTTGGTGACTTTTTGTGGCGCAAACTGGGTGATTAGTTGTCAAATATGGTTTCCCGGGTTTTTTTTTTTTTTTTTTTACTCTTTGCAATTAACTTCTCTTCCAATCAGTTACTATTGAGCGCATTTTGGCGGAAATATTTTTGATGCCAAATCACAACGGCCCCTATTCTGCGATTTTTATTGTCCCGTACAGGCGCATATGTATAGGCGTGTATGAAAGTTTAACAATATTCAGCTGCATGAACAAACCGTAGATATTTGAGACGTTCTGGGCTAAAAAAAAAAATTGATTTGCGTCGATGGCCTTTAGTGAAATTATTATCCAGTAAGAATTATCAGGCTTTCCCTTCCTTTTGGGAGGAGATGGGAATATCCCGACTATTTAAACATCGACTTTGTACGGGCAGTTTGACAGAGAAAGTAACATTCATGTTCGGAATTTATTCCTGCATTCATTTCTTTTCTGTTTATCTTCTGAATAACGTAATAAATGCACTATTAAGACCTTATTTTTTAATTATAGTTCATTTGTGTATATCTTAGTTTCCTCAGATGTTCATTTTGTACAGTAGATTTCTTTTTATCATTGCATAGTTCATACCCGGGAATGGTTAAGAAAAATAAACCGAATTACACTCCTAACACTTCAGTAATAGTAATTTCACCTCAACATCACCTTTTCACTAGAAAAGTGAAATAAACCAGTATAGTAAGTTTCAAAACATGCTACTCGTAATGCTTCAACACTAGAGTTAAAAAAAACTACATTAAAAAAAAAAACCTACATAAAAATCTACATAAAAATAAACCCTACATAAAAGACCTATAATCTTCCAGAAAGATTTTTTTCAATTTAAATATTGGAGCATTATCAATAAACACATTCTAAATGTCTTAAAAATATTCACGAATAAACAAATATACAAGTTTTACATGGAAAACTCAAAATTAAGAATTTTAAATTAAACTATTATTTGGTTTGTCTTTTTTTAAGAAACTATATTTTAATTTTACTTTAAAATATTTTTATGAGAACTTCCTATAAAATGTATAAAAATTTTAAGTTAACTATCAAATAACATTATATTTTTAATGACATACTACTACTTAATGGTATATGTCTATATATATATATATATATATACTCATTATATACCAGTAATAGATTATATTGTTGCAATAAAATCTATTACTACTTAATGGTTATGTCATATTATGAAATTCATTTCTGATAAAATAATAAGTTTTATCTTTATTATTACTAACTATTTCGGTTCAAATGCACGTAATTTACAAATCTGTGTTTTGAATGGGCATATGTTGAGTTTTAATAGCCAGAATCAAGCACCATAGCTTAAAGGTATAAGGGCATTTAAATTAAGCTTACGAATTTCTAAATTTTCTACATTATAATTAACGTTATTTATGCCAATTTGTACATTGATAATTATAAATGAAATCTTTCTTCATGTCAATATAAAGACGAGAGAAATTTCACACATGATGCTACACTTGAATAAATTTTAAATACACATGGCATAGATGGCATAAATTGAACTAAAGTAAGTTTTTGAATCATGAGCATTTCAATTACCAGATAGTTTTCCAACATTTTCTGTGATTTAATGCACTATGTGTTTAATCAAACATGAATTTTGCCTGAGGACTGGTCTGTAACTTAGCAATGAGTTTTGAAACAGCTGCGATTAAGAGCAGGAAATTATTCCATGCAACCCGGGGCTACGTTTTGGTCCGAGAACAGTTTCAAATAAATGTAATCCCACATACCAAGTCAGAAGTTTAAAATTGGACATAAAGTGCTTAAATATGCATCATTTTTTAAAGTAACAGACTGGACATCTTGATTAGGTATGTTTCAAATGTGATTTCGGCAACATTATGAAAACTTTATAGCAACTAGAAATAAAATGTCCTAATCATATGGTGAAATGCTGATTTATTCCGTTTAGTCGCTATTGAAGGAATCATTTAAATGTGATATTGCAATTCAATGAATTCATATACACTCATGTCCATAAATTAAGGATAATGAAGTTCAGGCAAAGAAAGAGACAGAAGCAAAAACAAATTTGACTTATTTGTAAAGTCTATTTATTAAACAAAAGGTAAAGAGCAAAAAAAGATGATATATGTTTGACATAATTAATAAAATTGCGATTTTTACTCCCTGGAGCAAATTTCAAAAAAGAAACTATGCAACCCGGACGATGCAATACAGGCCTTACAACGCCTAGGCATGCTGAGTATCAAATTATAAATCTGATCTTGGGGAATATTACACCACTCATCAAGCAATGACCTCCGAAGTTCCGGTTAACAGATGGGAGGGGGTTGACGGGGCTACAATTCGTCGGCCGCTATATCCCACACATGCTCTATTGATTCAAGTCCGGTGAGTATGCTGGCCAATCCATACGGGGATATCCTCCAATTGAAAGCATTCGTCTACAATGTTTGCACGGTGAGGATGGGCGTTGTCATCCATAAATAGAAATTCAGCACCCATGGCGCCCCGAAACAAACGTACATGTTGTTCCAGAATGACATCCCGATAGATGTGGCCTGTCATCGTTACACTCTGAGCATGCAGGTCAGTTCTGGAACCAAGAATATTTCCTCCCAAAATGAGCCATCTTGCACCACCTTAACGGTGTCGTTCAATGGTGTTCTCTTGGTGGTAACGGGTACCTGGCGCCTCCATTTGAAAGTCCGGCGAGAATAAGACTACAAACTAAACTTGGACTCGTCGGAAAACATCACACCATACCACTGTTGCAGTGTCCACAATGCATGCTCTCCACTCCAGGTTAATCGCAGGCGACAGTGAGTTGCGGTAAGTGGAACACATCTGGCAGGCCTACGATCATATAGACCAATGTGCCCTAAGCGTCTGTACACGATCTGCCTTGAAACTGTCGTACCGGTAGCTGAAGAGAGCTGATGAGACAGGTCTGATGCTGTGCTCCGTCTGTTTCTTGTGGCAGTAACTGCTAAATACCAGTCCTCATTTGGCGTTGTAACTCGGGGGCGACCTGTGCTGTAACATCTACTGCCATTACCATCATCTTGGAATCGTTGCCAAAGCCTGGAGATGACACTCTGGGCGATTCCAAGTTCCTCGGATACTTCCAGCTGGGTACGTCCACATTCCAGTCGTCCGATAATTCGACCACGTAAAAATCATCCATGTGCTTCCTTTGTGCCATAACTATGCGGTTATTGCATTGAAAGGCTTTTAAAGCGCTTGTGAACAATTTTACTTCTTTGCCACCATTCCTTATATACCCTCTCTTACACTCTCGTCATTGTGACGTACTATCCGCGCCATCTGGTGTTTTCCTGTAATTTGCATATTCTTCTTCAAGATGTGTGTGATAATTCTACAGGTGAAATTTTTATTTTAGAGTTCAATTTCTGTGTGATTCTGAATTATCCTTAATTTATGGACATGAGTGTATATGAAATTTAATTAGTATAAAGGGTCTTAATGAAATATCGTTCAAAATCAAGTCTTAATCAAAATCTCTCTCATCACTATGCTGATGATGGTTGCCATAAAACTGTCGGTATGAAAGCCTTTCCTTTGGGTAAGAAGGTGCGATTACCTTTTGGGATTTTCTTTTACAAATTATTACGATACAATATGCGTATAGTGCAAAACTTTATCTGTGTTGCACATTGTGTAATGCTGAATCTGTTGCCTATACGCTGTTCTAATGTTAAATTACTATGTTAATACAAAAATGGGGTGAATCTACTATAATTTCAGAGTATCAGTTTACAATTTTACCACCTGGTGTAACCTAAATAGCATTGAATCTACTATAGTATTAGTATCTAATTTAGAAAACCAAAGCCACTTTAATTAAAGTGTATCAAAAGGCGTTAATGTTATTTAGAAGGAAAAAAAAACTCTGCATTTTACTTAATAAAGTTTTTGTTATTTTCTTATGAAAATGCTTTCTGAAGAAGATATGACACACCGGAAAATGAACTTTGGGCACCAGAGACCTGGATGTAAGTGACCACCCTTGTACTTTGGAAACCTTCAAAGAGACAATTCTTTCCTTTCTCAGGTTTTTGAAGTCCGAGGCCTCTTTTGATTCAAAAAAAGAAGTAATATAAGAGCCGATTCCTAATAAAGGATGTCTTAGAGTTCAACTTATCGAATTTTTAGCCTTTGGGATGGGTTTTTTTTTTCTTTTCTCCCTCTGAAGAAGGCGAATGTTGGGTTCTTTCTTTTATTTAAAAATGAAATAATAAAGAAGTTTTGCAAAATGATTGGCTGCGATAAAACGGAATTGGGAAGTTGAAAAATAAGTTTTCATTTGCTAAGGGGTGTGTCGTTTGTGTGAAGAGACATATTTGGCCACAATATTTTGAGAAAATAATATTATTAGATTTTAATTCTTAGTAATGAATAATAAATAAATTCAAGTTATGACAAAAATTCCAGTATTATGTAAGAATAAAATAAATTGTTTTATTATTTATTTAATTAACACACAAAACCCTTCACATGCTTGATAATACTAAAAAGTTCAAAGTACAGTCCACTAAAAAGGCCAAAATTTAGTATTCATGATTTATGCCATTTGTAAACCATCAAAAAAAAAAGCTCTTAACAAAAAAAAAAAAAGTGCAAATAAAATAATATTGAAAATTAGTAATGATTAAAACCTCAATAGGAATCTACTGTTAATAAGTAGTCTGAAATATTTTTTGTGCTGTTTTAAAATAGTGCTATTGGGGATGAAAATAACTCTACTGAATTGATTAATGATGATGTTCGGTCTGTATATACAAGATCAGATGTCCTAGAAATGTGAAGAACATAGGAAAAAAAAAAAAAAAAAAAAAAAGATTACTAGGGTCTTATTAAAAAAGCAATTAGTCTGTATAACAAAATTAATAATATAGTTTGTATCATAGTTAGCAAACAGCAAAAAAAAAAATCAACTGTATTTCCGAAAAGTCTACAATGGG
This sequence comes from Caerostris extrusa, assembly GCA_021605095.1. Classification (NCBI taxonomy): domain Eukaryota; kingdom Metazoa; phylum Arthropoda; class Arachnida; order Araneae; family Araneidae; genus Caerostris; species Caerostris extrusa. The sequence continues at coordinate 20,891 of BPLR01014531.1, forward strand.
GCACATATAATTTTTAAATATCAAAAATTAAGAAAATTGCAAGTCTGTGCTTGAATATATAAAAGTGTCAACCAATGTAAATCATTAAAAGTAAGGAATTATGCATATATTTTTGTTGTTGTTAAATAGAACTTTTAAGTTTAAGACATTGAGATATCAGGGAGAAAATAACTACATTATTCAATGGAAAAAACACACACACACATTACTTACATATACTACATTATCCAATACATTTATTACATATACTACATTAACCAATGAAACAAAAATTATAATTTTTGATATTTAAAAATTATATGTGCCCCATTGTAGACTTTTCGGATATACAGTTGACTTTTTTTTTCTGTTTGCCAATTTTTTGCCATACTTACCTCCTTATTGATAATACTAACTATGATACAAACTATATTCTTAATTTTGTCATACAGACTAATTGCTTTTTTAATAAGACCCTAGTAATTTTTTTTTTTTGCCTATGTTCTTCACATTTCTATGACATCTGATCTTGTATATACAGACCGAAACATCATCATTAATCAATTCAGTAGAGTTATTTTCATCCCCAATAGCACTATTTTAAGACAGCAAAAAAAAGTATTTCAGACTACTTATTAACAGTAGATTCCTATTGAGGTTTTAATCATTACTAATTTTCAATATTATTTTATTTGCACTTTTTTTTTTTTGTTAAGAGCTTTTTTTTTTGATGGTTTACAAATGCCATAAATCATGAGTGCTAAATTTTGGCCTTTTAGTGGACTATACTTTGAACTTTTAGTAAACTAAACTTAGACATTTTACTAGGCTAGAATTTTTTATTACTATATATCCCCTATCCATGTTTCTCTTTACTTAGCTTAGATAGATAGTCAAAATCCTACTTTTTTGAAAACTCTCACACAAATATATTATCTCTCCTGCAACGTCTCTGATGACTCTGCAACGAACCAAATATAATTTTCTTCTTTTTGAATGTTCTACAATGATCAGTAGTAACATGGGTTGGTATGTTTGTCTAAAAATCAACTATACATCTGAAATGTCAAGTGTCATTATTTATTCTTTGTCGATTTTATACAGAACGACTTTTAGTTCCCCTATTATGGAATACACCGCTAGACATGTTTTGATATGGATTCAAACATGCATAAATATCATAGATCAAAATTCCCAGAATATATTTTTTGATAATTTTCAGTTACATAAAGGTATAACTGCATGATTAACGGCTTCCTTCTTGATTTTTCTGATTCATAGGATACATTTTTTTTTCCTCTTTGATTTGTACGTATGTATATATCTTATTTTATTTGCTCTTGCAATTTTTTTGACATTTATTTTGATATTTTTGTATATTATATGATCGATACATTATTTATTTTTAAACATTTTTCTTATCTTTGTGACTGGACTGACTAGGAAGTACATGGTGATTTATTTACAGCGAATGGATATTTATGGTTTTGATATAGAAGCTGATTTTGTTTATGAGAATTCCTTTGTGTATTCTGCTTTTCTTATGTTCTTATATTATTATATATTTTAAGTTTTCGTTCTATATACAAAATTATTGAATTCTATAATTTTGTTTTCCATTTTTCCATCTTTAATTTTTAACTATGAACCTGAATAACAAATTTACCGGTTTGTTCACCATTCTACAGGAACGTGTAATAACAATATTTTGTAATAATCTATAATGAAATAATGCCAAATCAATAAAAACATAATAATATATTTCTAGAGTGAAATAATATAATTGAACTATAAAAATAATCCCGGTATATTTTAAAATAAATGAAAAAGATTTTACACCTGAGCAGTCTGAAATTCAGTTATATATTGAATACGTCAAAATTTAAAATATTTCAAGTTTAAAAATATTTTTCAAAATATCTTATACCGAAAATAGCAATTTAAAAAAAAAAAAAAAAAAAACAGAACGAAAAATTTTAAAACGAGGGGGTACAATTCATGCTAAATATTGATTTAGCACAAAGTTGGAAAAAAATATCTGAATAGTTGGAAAAAAAAAAATTAAATAATTTCCCGAAAAGCTGGTTTCATTTTGTATTTTCAATTTTTTCAGATAATTTAACTGAAGCAAATTAAATATTTATCTTCTACTTAGAAATTAATTTAATTTTTGAAATTTTTTTTATTCCCTTACGGTCGTATCCTTATGTCATCATAATTTCAAAAGAGAATTAATTAAATGTCTCATTTTCTTAGTTGTTATTCAACGTATTACCTGTAAAAATTTGAAATTGTCAATATCACTGAAAAAATTTATATTCTCAGTTTTTTTTTTTATATAAATAGATGTTTAAATTACATCTTATTTGATATTCATTTACATCCGAATCCTACAGTGAATATGTCACTTTGAGAATCAGTAAAATAAACTCTTTTTATAACAATTGTGATTTTAATCCGTTATTTTTTATTAATATTTTCTTATTTAATAATAAAGATCCGTCTTAAATATTTCAGACAATGACAAGTTAATTTAATTTTTTTTTATTTTTTTTTTTTTTTTTTTTGCATATCTTTCAAAATTTTTTTTTTTTCTGTAACAGCCACTATTACATAAAAATAATAAAATAAGGAGATACGAAATACGGAGAAGAGTATTAGTATGCCCTACGTAGGTGTTATATTATTATGTGTTATATTATAATTGTGCAATTTGTTTGCGAATTACGAAATAGAATTAAATGACTACATTTTTTAGCATTTGTAATTATGCAATGCTCCGAATGCGTTGTGTGTCATTTTTTTTATTTTCGTAGGTGTGATTTCTTGATACTAACGTTTCAAACAATTTAGGAATTATAAGTTTTTAGTTTAGATTGCTATAACATCTCATATGAGCCGATGATGGGTGTCTCTACACACTTTATATTTTAGGTGCTATTAATAATTGAAATCTATATTATTTAATTAAATCTACAACATCATGTACTCAAATCTATATTTTATATCTATATCGCGAACATAATATTTTAAATCTATATCATCATGTACTGAAATCTGTGCCATGTACTTGATATTTTAAATGTATATAGTTTATGTGTTTTGCAGTTACACAAATGAGAATATTTTGGCATGGTTCAATACAAAGATTTAATGGTAGAGGTAGTTTCATGTTTCTGCTACCTTACCAATGCAACTGGCTTGGATTAGTTTTTCGCTAGAAAAATTTATAACGGGGTATATTTCCTTTGAAGAAGCGAAACGTTAATTGACAATGGCCAAAACAATGGCCATTGGTGGTGTATCGCTGAGCCAAGATAGAATTTGAGTACCAAATGATGTGCTTTTAGCTCTTCTGAAGTTTGACCCTTTTGACACGTCAACGAGTTGTGAAGTTCACGACTTTACACCTTTGCATTTTTGTTCGGAAATGCGAAATTCAGTGCGCTACTTAACATTTAAATGTAAGATTAGAGTGTCTTACTTCTTCTTCGCAATTGGCACAACAGCACCATTATGGTCCACGGCCGTCTACCTACTGCAGATTCGAGACATTTTTTTTTACTGGATAGAGTTGACAGCGCCATCATCATATTAGACAGACAACGCTCTACAATGATATTATACCAGAATCTATGATTTATAGTAGATAGAGTGTCGCATATCAGGACTCAATACAGAAATTCTCGCCTTAGACCGTTGACTATTTTTTTGCGGACCCTTGAAACCAGGTTCCGGCCCGCGATGCGAGTTTGAAGGAAGTGTAAAAGGATACATTTGAAGTTGTTTTTATGGGATGAGACAGAAACTAGATCAAACACATACAGATGTGAAGATATGGAGGCTAAGGAAAAACAAAAGAGTTGGAGGTTCAGACAGCGGCTGTGATTGTGAACTGGAGATTGACTTTGTGTCTAAAGGGGAAAAAAATTCTTCCTCACTATGATGGGCCAGACAGCATGAATTTGCTGTTTTTTAAGCGTAAAATATTAGCATATAGTTAGCTGAGAAGGAGCGGAATTCCATCGCACTGGTACTATTCAAGACATATATAGTAAGTTAGTAAATTCACGTCCTGAGTCGGTCAATGTTACGATATTGACTTCTGATTCCGATTCCAGTCGAGTGTGATTGTTCTCGATGGAGATTGTTGTTGAGATTGTGTTATCACGAAAAAGCGTCTTACATCAAAACAAAGGCTGTCTAGTAGATATTTACAAGGTAGTTACCCTTCTTCAAGAGAAATGGAAATGACCAGTGCAATATCCTCCATTCATAACCTCTTGATGGATAGTGCAAAAACTCAAAAGTTGAGACCAATATATAAACACAACCTAATACATAAACAGAAAATACAGAACAGAAATTTCAATAAAAGCAATTTATAGACCGAATATATCTTGCTGATCTTTTAATACAATAAAAATATTTCGTAATATCCAATACAAAATATTTTTTTTTTAAAAATCTCTTTCATGGAGGAAAAATTTGTTTTTACAAAAACGATTCACTTAAAGCACATGGGATCAAAATCTTAATCGCAATTGGAATCACAGACGGGTTATGGATTTTTTTAGTTGCCGCCAAAAATTTCCATCAACAAAGCTTATGTTTTCTTCCTTCATATATTCTTTGAGAAAGCCACCTTATTTTTAGTGTTAAGAATATAAAGGCTTAAGAAAATGTGCGGTGTCCTTTTTTTCTAAGCATACACCATACCAAAGGTGTATAAGTTGGTGGGTATATAAAATTTACATACAGTTGTATTTCTCTGCTGGTAAAGTACTTCCTAAAATACTATGAATATTATATTAGATTTCTAATAAGTTTCTCAAGAAGGAATGAATTTGTTTCGTGTAATCTAAAAATATGCCCATAAAAGTGGTTATATTTATTTTGATTTTATTAAAATATATAGACGCTGCAAGTTTTATGAAAGTATACAAGTTTTATAAAGTCTTTCCGAAATTGTTAGTTAGCAGAAAAAAGTTAAGCAAATATATTTTGATTCTAAATAGCGCTGTAATATAAAGTATCTTTAAATCTGAATATTTTTTTTTTTTCAAATTTTTATCAACCCGGATAATTTCAATATAGGTTGCAATATATGAAATATTTTGAATGATTTTATATTTCAATATATGAAATATTTTGAAGTACGTTAGAATAAATTATATAAATTACAAAAATAAAAACCACAGAACTTTGAAAGTTTAAGATCAAAATGTACAATTATGTATTTATTTTATTTTAATTATTTTTTATGCAATTTTTTTTTGTAACAATATTCTTCCAATTAATGAAACGTATCATTTAAGAAAAAAATTTATTCTTAAAAACAATTTTGTTTTGTTAAGATTATAATATTAATTTATTTATCCCTTAATTTTATACGAAGAAATAGTTACATTTTATATATTTATCTTCCACAAAGAGTGGAATAAAGGCTTACAAAAAACTGTGCTTATATAAATTACTTTTTAAAAAAGCCATCTTCTTCTGTACGAGTACATAACATTTTGTGTATATGTAATTACTTGTGTATATGCGTACTTTGTTTTTCTTTACAAAATCCTATTATATTCATTTTTTTAATCTTATGGTGTTCAGTTAATATGAGTTATTTTTTTATATTTATGTTTTACATTATATGTGAATAAAAGTAAATATTCTTCCAGTTATTTGCATTATGTATATGCTATTTTAAATTAATGATTTGTTCAAAAATATAATTGCTTGCTTAAATTCATTAGTTATCTATTATTTCTATGAAAAAAAGAGGACAAAGTAGACATTGCCCACTATAATGTTTAAAATTATAATTCTATAAGTTTGGAGATGTAGGAAATGTTAAACTCTCAAAAATAGCAATTATCTTGTTCATTTTGACGCCTATTATTTTGTAAAGTTTTATAATTAGTAAACAACAATGATATATAGCATCCACATTTAAATTATGCGAAATAAAATCAAATAAATATTTTAATAAAATATTTAAAGTACTATTTTTTATTATTGTTAAAGTATTATTTTATTTTTTTTTTATATTATTATTAATTTCCATTTTTTTATGTAGACTAAGTATTAACGTCTGGTCATCCAATTTGTGGCCTGACCTCTGACCTTTGGTACCATGTGTTTCAAGTTCGAATTCTGACGGCAATGACATGGATGTTTGTTAGTGGTTTAGAATCCTCGTCAAATTAGACGTCCCGGTCTAATTAGCACAACTTGTGCACATAATGATCGTAGAGCGTCAAACCAAACCAAGCTCCGTCAATTTCTAAAGTAGATTTAATGTTTTTTATTTAGCTGGAACTCTAAGTAAAATTATCCAAATAGATTTGATTTTTTATGGTGATATATTATCCTGAATTATTTTAAGGACGTCTACTATTTTAAGGACGTCTTTTAAGGTCGTCTACTAAAGTCAAGAGTTGAGAATAAGTTGACGATCTTTTTGTCGATTATTTTTTACTCTTGAACTTATATTTAGCAGCCCCTTCTAACTTCACGTTGAGAGTTATTGATGTTAAGCAGTAAGGAGAGTCAGGTGATAATTCATCAGTGGGGTGGGGAAGGGGGTAGTGACTTTTCTTAAGGTTTATGGACTTTTCTTTTGCTTTGAGGTTAATGATTTTTTTTTCTTTTCATTTTTTTTTTTTTTTTCTTCCATTTTCATTTTTCTTCAAATGATTCAATATAAATATAGAAGTTATTGCTGCAATATCTTGCTATTGATATTTGTTTCTTTTAAGGGATATTATTCTTAGTTCTCAAGTTATTTTGATAGAGAAGAAATTACTAGTTTCTTTTTTATTTGAGTAGATATAGCTTTTTATATTAAGCATTTAAGCCACTATTACAGCCAATAAGGTGCGTTGAAGTCACTGCATACAGAAACCAAGAATCACAATGGTGTATGTGTCAGCGTATGTAAAGTGTCTTGTGTCAATAATCATCAGGCCTGGTGAGTGTTTTCTTGAGGTTTTTTTTTTTTTTTTTTCGTACAACATGTAAATACACATTAATTATCGGTAAAGTTATTTAGTAAGTATTATTTAAAGTATATGTATATGTGTGAATGACTTGTTGGCCGAATGATTAGCGCTCTGGAGACTGGTGTCACAGGATTCGTGTCCCAGCAGTGCCATTGATGTTTGTTGTGCTTTGGAATCCACTTTAAACCTCGGCCTCTGTCTAATACGATTATTGGACGTAGGGTTGAAACACCTACCATGTAAAACACACACACACACATATATATATATATATATAGTACCGTCTCTTAGACTGTAATATATAAATATATTGCTGTCTGTTATGTTACAGCCTGTTACAATGAACAAATGTGCAATTTGACAATTAGTCAGGGTTAGTTAAAATTTGATTTTCATGACTTAATATGACTGTAGAGAGTTGAACGTAAGGTTCCAGTAAAAGATTCCACCATGGGTCTATTGTGCCATTTAATAAAAAGTGTATATGTAATTTACTACAATAAAAAAAGTTTATGGTGTTATTGTACTTAGAATAAAATAATGAAATTTGACATGCACCTCTGTTCGATAAAATATATTCTTTTGTAATTCTTAATAATATAAAAATGATAACGTTAACACAGCAGGAATAAATTTAAGAAAAAGAATATTTTGTAAATCTTTGACCATACTAAGGAATTATTTTTGTTATTTATAAAAAAAAATGACAGCTAAATGTTTTTGTAAAGAAAAATCAATGTTTTAAGAAAACCAATATTTAATTATAGCTATTTATATTAAAAACAATATTTAACTATCGCTAATTACGCTAATTTTTACACCATTTATTTCTGCAAACAATACAAAAATCAAAATTATTTTATGTATCACTGAGAGTACTTCATGGCGATATTTTGATCCCGAAAGAACTTTTTATTAATGATTTAGGAAACCACAGAAATAAAAGGATAATGAAATATCAAAATTCTTCAACACATATTGAATAAATCAAGTGTAAGGACACACGATTATTGTGGAACTTCCTTCTACGAATTAAACTTCTTTTATTGGCTTCTTCAACGGAAGCAAAAAAAGTCTTCGTCTAAACTTAAAAAGGAGGTATCCTGTGATTTAAGAATTCTAACTGATTTATTATTTTGCGTCATGCATTTGTTCCTCGTTATCTCTTCCTTATGATTTCTAAGACTTTTTTAATTTAAAGGTATTATTTCCCTTGGTACAAAAAAATTATTCGTTTTCAGAATTTTTAAATTGATCCCATTTTATATTAAAATGAAGTTATTTTTCTAAATAAGCAAAGTAAAAGAATATTTTATGATGTTTGTGAAACATAAACTAGATAATCCGCTTATTCATTGTTATTTCTACATTATCGTTTCGATATTGATGTGATTTAGCGGAAAACAGTTACGTTGTATTATATAGCGTTGTTTATAATACAACGTAATTATATAAGTTGTATTTAAATAACGGTATTTACTTTTTCTGAAGGATCACGTATTTCTGCACTTCTTATAAATTTAATTTTCTTTTTACACGTATTAAAATGTTTCAATTGTATTTTTAAACTAATCGAAAGAAATATGTTAAAATAATAATATATAATGTATATGCAATAAACTACAATAAAAAAAGTTGATGATCTTTCTGTTCTTAGAATAAAATAATTGAATTTGACATGCACTTCTGTTTAATAAAAATAATAATATTTGTATAAATATTTTAATAACAGAAAAAGGATAACATTGAAACATCAAAATAAATTTTAAGAAAAAATTATTTTGCATATGTTTGCTCAAATTAAGAAATTTTTTTTTTTGTTACTAATAAAAAAAAATTGACAACTGAATATTATTATAAAAGTTTTAGAAAACCAATATTTAATTTTAGTTATTTACATTAAAAACAAATAATTAACAATAGCTAATTTGTACACCATTTATTTTTGCAAACAATACAAAAAAATCAACAAAAATTTTTTATATTCCATGGAAAGAGCTTCATGGAAATATTTTGATACCAAAAGAACTTTTATTAATGGTTAAGGAAACCACAGAAATAAAATGATAATGAAATATCGAAATTCTTCAACACATATTGAATAAATCAAGTGTAAGGACACACGATAATTGAGGATCGTTCTTCTACGAATGAAACTTCTTTTATTGGCTTCTTCAACTGAAGGAAAAATTCTTCGTCTAAACTTAAAAAAGACGGTCTCCAGTGATTTAAGAATTCTAAGTGATTTATTATTTTTCGTCATGTTTTTCTTTTCTTATTATCTCTTATTTATTATTTCTAAGACTTTTTGTTTAACATAAAGGTATCATTTCCCTTGATACAAAAAGTGCTTCGGTTTGAGAATTTTTAAATTGATCCCATTTAGAAAAAATTGAAGAAATTATTTTCTAAATTAACAAAGTAAAAAAATATTTTCATGATGTTTTCCAAACATAAACTAGATAATCAGCTTATTCATTGTTATTTCTACATTCTCGTTTCGATATTGATGAGATTTAGCGGACAAATAGTTAGAATAATTGTATTTAAATAACATTATTTACTTTTTCAAAGGATTACGTATTTCTGCATTTCACATAAATTTAATTTTCTTTTCACGTGTATTAAAATGATTCAAATGTATTTTTAAACTAATGTGAAGGAAATCGTCTTTAATATTAAATGCGGGAATAATTGGATTTTATAAGAAATTTATTTATTGATTTATTAATTACTGTAGAATATTTTAAAATAGAAAGTACATAACCACCAAAAAGTTGAAAACAGAAAATTATATTTCATAAAATAAGGTTAATTTTTTTTTTCTAAACTGGTACTGTAAGTTTGTACTTTATTGGCAATTTGTAATCAAGTTGTCTTGCTTGTATTTAGCATGTAGAGAAAATAAACAAATGTTTGTATATAATATTAAAATAAACATTATTAGTAACAAATATTTGAAACACTATATACTTCTTCCAATGGATTTCGTACATTTGCATATCTTATAAATTAAATTTTCTTTTTATTTGTATTAAAATTATTCAACTATATTTTTAAACTAATGAAAAGGAAATTATTTTGAATAGTAAATGAGGGAATAATTAGGTTTTTATATTACTAGGAATTTTTTGTTCCTATTTCATTAGTTTAAATGTAATGATTTATTAAATTAATAAAGAACTTTTAAAACAATAACTATTCAACTACCACTAAATTGTGAAAAGACACTTATATTTCATAAAATAAGTATAGTTAGTTATTTCAAAACTTATACTGTAAGTGTGTATTTCAATGACAATTTGTAATTAGGGTATCTTGTTAGTATTATGCCTGTAGAGAAACTAAGCAAATGTTTGGTTTAATGTATATAATAATAAAATATATGTAACACAAAGTTTTCTATAAATGTTTTAGAGTCATGTAAAGGCTATATTTTGTCTAATAATTATAAAAATTGTAAATTTAGATATGTCAAAATTTTAAAATATTTGTTAATCAAAATCTTTACGTTAAACATATTAAGATTGTGGCCTAAAATCGAACGATATAAACATTAAAGCAAGTTTTAATATAAACTTAAGGGTCCCAGCAAAGTACATTCCAAAAATATACATATATATATATATATATATTATGTATATGTCCAAAATGTAAGACCAATTATTTTTTTCCGAAAATTCTTAATTTATTCTTCCAAAATTATTTCATCGCCTTCAAAGTAATCCCCTCCGTACACAATGCACTTATGCCAAAGTTTTCTCCAATCCTCAATGCAGGCTAAAAGTCATTGGCTTATATCATATATATATATACATATACACTGAAGTGACAAAAGTCATGGGATAGCAATATGCAAATTTTCAGATGGCAGTAGCATCGCGTAGAGCAGGTATAAATGAGCAGTGCTTTCGCAGAGCTTTCATTTCTGTTCAAGTTATTCATGTGAAGAGGTTTTGACGTGATGATTACCGCACGACGGGAATTAACAGACTTTGAACGCGGAATGTTAGTTGGAACTAGACGCATGGGTCATGCCATTTCGGAAATCGTTAGGGAATTCAACATTCCCAGATCCACTGTGTCAAGAGTGTGCCGAGTATGAAATTTCAGGCATAACATCCCACCATGGACAGCGCAGTGGTCGACCGCCTGCACTTAACGACCGAGACCGGCGACGTCTGCAAGAGTCGTAAATTCTAACAGACAAGCAACACTGCGTCAAATAACCGCAGAAATCAATGTGGGACGTACAAGGGACTTGTCTGTTAGAACTGTGCGGAGAAATTTGGCTTTCTTGGGCTATTCCAGCAGAAGACCGACTCGAGTGCCTTTACTGACAGAACGACATCGCTTGCAGCGACTCGTGGGCACGTGAGCATATCGGTTGTTCCCTAGATGAATGGAAAACCGTGGCCTGGTCCGATGAGTCACGATTTCAGTTGGTAAGAGCTGATGGTAGGGTTCGAGTGTAGCGCAGACCCCACGAAGCCATGGACCCAAACTGTCAGCAAGGCACTGTTCAAGCTGGTGGTGGCCCTGTAATGGTGTGGGCTGTTTTTTCATGGCATGGACTTGGTCCTCTGGTGCGACTGGACCGAACATTGACTGGAAATGTTTATGTTCAGCTACTTGGAGATTGCTTGCAGCCATTCATGGACTTCATGTACCCAAACAACGATGGGATTTTTATGGATGACAATGCGCCATGTCACCGGGCCACAACTGTTCGCGATTGGTTTGAAGAACATTCTGGACAATTTCAACGAATGATCTAGCCACCTAGATCGCCCGACATGAATCCCATCGAGCATTTATGGGACATCATCGAGAGGTCTGTTCGGGCCTAAAATCCTGCACCATCAGCGCTTTCACTATCATGGACGTCTATCGAGACAGCATGGCTCAATATTCCTGCAGAAGACTTCCAACGACTTGTTGAGTCCATGTCACGTCGAGTTGCTGTACTTCGCCGGGCGAAAGGAGGGCCGACACGATATTAAGGGGTATCCCATGACTTTTGTCACTTCAGTGTATATATATATAAATATATATATATATATATATATATATACACATACACTCAAGTGCCAAAACATTATGACCACCTGCCAATAACGAGTTGGCCCACCTTTGGCGCGCAACACAGCTTCAACCCGCCTTGGCATGGATTAATACCACTACTTAATACCAATTAAATACCACTTCCATCTGATCACGTGCTTTCCACGTCATCCCGACGAGTTCATTGCAAAATGTAGGGGTGTTCATAATGTTTTGGCTCTTGTGTGTATATCTTATATATATATATATATATATATATATATATGCTATAGGCCAATGACTTTTTAGCCTGCATTGCGGATTGGAGAAAACTTTGGCATAAGTGCATTGTATACGGAGGGGATTACTTTGAAGTCGATGAAATAAATTTGAAAGAATAAAGAGTTTTCGGAAAAAAAAATAATTGGTCTTACATTTTGGGCACAGTTTTATAGGTATTTACATTCTACCTAGTAGAAGATACACAAAAAAAAATGTATATAATGTATACATTTTTGGAGTTTTTTTTTTTTTTTTGGGGGGGCTTTCACTGGCAGGTCGATTGTGAATTAAATATTTGAGATTGAAATCATAGTAAAACAATTCTTTAATAACGGAATGGAATAAAAATGTGTGAACTGGGCCTGCTCACTATATCGAAAATCGTTGAAGGTCCCGTATGCCCCTCCCCCCGTGAAACACAGAAGTTCGATTGTGACATTAAAAATGCCCTTTTAATTCAGAATTACAGAAAAATTATAATGTGTACAAGTGTACTGTAATATACAGATTTGTGCTTTAAAAATAATTTAATTCCTTTCAAATTTCACGGCAAAAGAAGAATTAAGTACTTAGTTGCAATCATGGACCAAATAAGCAGAATGAAAGCATGTTACATTCAACCATATAACCAATAAAATTTCCATCCATTACTTCATGATAGTAGTCGACATACAGTGTTTCAAAACCTGATTAAAATGGTTAACAGAAAATATTTCATTGGCAGTAATTAGACAACTTAAGTATATCTTTACTATAGAAAATCAATACTTTAGTTGACATTTTAGATATCGTCAGATACATTTTCATTTACGCCACAAAAGTTTATCTCTTTATTCTAATATTTCATAGTTATATCTTTTAATGGTCTTTACCTTTCATCTTTTTTCATGTTATGCTATATTTTACACAATACTGTGTCTGAAAAACCCTGTCATTTAGACTGCCATAAAATAAAACACCAGAAAGTAACATTTTTAAGTTCAGATTTGGAAAAAAATATTTTCACAAGAAATGATTTTTCTAAAAATGAATTTCACAAACGTCGATGTAGTTAAAGAATTTTTTTTTTTTATAATTAGTTTGTATTTTTCTTCAAACTGCAATTTTTTATTATTTTTATTTTCCATTTAATGCTCATTTTTAATTTAAACCGGCATGCTTTCATCTTTTCTATAAAATATATTTTTATTTTCCATATACATATAAATATATTTACATATACAATATATATTGAATAATATTACCCTTAGATATACTTGTGTAGCATTTTAAAACACAATTTCCAACAAACCAGAAATGGAAACAGCTGTTAAGAACGACTTGGAAAGACCAAATCCAAATCTACACTTGTTAAAGCTTGCTATTAAACGAGATGATTTTTGCCACTTATTCGTATATCTATTCCAATTCCATTCATTTTCTATTTTCCTTAAAAACAATTATCTAGAAATTTAAAACACTGATTTTTGAACTTTTAACAAATGAGAAATGAAATTTACTGTTAAAGACAACTTAAAATTCTAAAGTTACACTTGTCTAACGTGTACTAAAAATTAAATGGTCTAAAGTGTACTAAAAGATACATTGCTTAAAGTTGCACTTGTTAAGAAAGGACATTATACACATATATTTTGTTTTTATCCCTAATTTATATTTCTATTCCCACATTGTTCAAAACAATTATCTGGAAATTTAAACCACAGCTTTTTAAACTTCGAACAAATTAGAAATGAAAATAACTGTCCAGCACATCTTAAAAGGAAAAATAAATAAATCTAAACCTAATGAGGCATGAAATTACAAATTCATATTTTCCCATCTAATTTAAATTTCTATTCCTAAATTGTTGTAATTCAAAACAATTATCTAGCAATTAAAAATCCAACTTTTGAAATTCCAACAAATGAAACATGAAAACAAATATTAATCACAACTAGAGAAGACAAAACCCAAACCTACACATGTTAAAACAAGACATAACACATTCATAATTTTTTTTTTTATCTGAATCACATCTCTATTCCCTCATTGTTGTTCTTCAAGACAATTATCTAGATATATTTAAAGCACAGCATTTTGAACTTCAAACAAAAGAGAAAATAGAAAACAACTGTTAAGCACAACTTGAGGAGGCAAAAACCCAAAGTTACACTTGTTAAGACAACTCATTAAACACCAAGACACAAATTACGATTTGCTGAAATCACCTTTCTTCCCATACCTTCTTGTTAAGTCTGCAGTCTTTAAAAAAAAACTCACGTACCACACGCATTGATGAGTTGGGCAAACAAGTCTCCGTGTGGCTTTCAAACTCGAATTCACGTCCTAGTCATTGAAACATTGGAAAAACAATTGATCCCTTAAGCACCCTTCCTGAAGAAGAGCTGGGTCAATACATTCTTCTCCAGATAAGAATTTTAAACACCGTGCCGATTGCGATTGTGAGAAGAAATGGGCAATTGGCGGACATTGAATACTCACGGGGGGAATTTTGAGTTAAAAAGGAGTTGGAGAGAATAAAGAACTGTGGTCTTTAGTCAAGGAATATTTATTTTTTGTTTATCTCCTTGTCTGATCACATCTTCAACAGTCTGGATGTATGTTTTAATGTTTTTATGCTGAAATACTTACTCGTAACTATTTAGAATAGCATGCATGTTTTATTACTATATGGAAACTACATCAATTATATTAAGAGGACAATAGAAAAAATATATATATATATTAAGACAAGGCATTACACATTCATATATTTTTTTATTCTGAAATATATTTCTATTTCAACATTGTTATTCTACAAAACAATTATCTTTCAATTCAAAGAAATTTTTTGAACTTCAAATAGAAGAAGACACGAAAACAACTATTAATCACACCCTAAGACGGCAAAAAAAAATAATGTACACATGTTAAGTCGTTATAAATTCATATATATATATATATATATATATAATAATAATAATAATATGAAACATATTTTTATTCCAACATTGTTGTCCTTAAGACAATTATCTAGATATATGGAAAGCACAGATTTTTAACTTCAAACAAACGAGAAAGGAAAACAAACTGTTAAATACAAATTGAAAAGACAAAACCCAAAGCTACACTTGTTAAGACACCATTAAACACTGTGACACAAACTACGATTTGCTGAAATCACCTTTCTTCCCACACTCTTGTGAAGTGTGCATCCTTTCAAAGACTCACGTGCCACACACATTGATGAGTTGAGCAAACAAGTCTCCATGTGGCTTTCAAACTCGAATTCACGTTCTAGTCATTGAAAGATTGGAAAAACAATTGATCCCTTAAGCACCCTTCCGCGAGAAAATAGCTCAAAGATTGTTCTGTCCATTCTTCTTTAGATAAGAATGTTTAAAAACCGTGCCGATTGCGATTGTGAGAAAAATGGGCAATTTGCGGACGTTAAATACTCGCAGGGGGAATTTTGAGTTGAGAAGGGGTTGGAGAGAATAAAGAACTGTGGTCTTCATTCAAGTATTATTTAGTTTTCTGTTTATCTTAATGTCTGATCTCATCTTTAAATGTCTGGAATGCATCTTTTAATAATTTTATGCTGAAATTCTTAATCTTAGCTATTTAGATTAGCATGCAAGTATTATTACATTTGTAAATCATATTAAAACAGTTATCTTACTTTAGTATAGTATATTTAATCCAGTGGTTTCCAAGCTTGTTTGTTTTACAGTCGCTTTTTCAAATTAAAAATACTCAACATCAACTTAAAATATATTTAATTTAAGGGATAAAAAGCAAAGAATAAACTATTTATAAAGTTTTATGTATCTATATATCTACCTACATCTTCAAACATACTAAATAAATATGTTGTAAATAATAGAACTATTTTTTTATTGAAGATTACAATAAATCCTGCAGATTAAAGTAAACAAACAAATCAATGACAAAATTAGAAAAAAAAATATTTTAAATAAATGGTAAATTTAAAAAGTACACATGACATTTAAAGATAGACATAAAATAAAAGATAATTAGAAGAGGGATTTAAGAAACTTAAAATATGTTGTAAAAACAGGCATCTTATTAACAAGTTGACAAATGTTTTGTGGCCATTTGACATTTTGCAGTGTTAGTTCTTTCGTTAACAATTTTTCTGATATAAAATTTTCTGAAGTAGAAATTACCTTTAATTCAGATTTTCTCATTTTTAACTCCTCTCAGGTTTTCATAATCAATTACTATGATACAAACTTACAGTATAGAATATATAAGTTAAATATTCGAAGTTTTTTACAAGTATTAAAAATGATAATTTTGTTTAAATTGAATAAAAAATTAATTAAAAACCAGAAAATTATTTTCAAAAAATTACAATTAAGGAAATTCATAATAAATGAAACATATTTCTATTCCAATACTGTTGTTCTTCAAAACAATTATCTAGATACTTAAACCACACTATTTTGAACTTCAAGCAAAAGATAAAGGAAAACAACTGTTAAGTACAACTTGAGGAGTTGAAACCTAATGTTACATTTGTTAAAACAAGACATTAAACTAAGACACAAACTACGATTTACTGAAATCACCTTTCTTCCCACACCTTCTTGTTAAGTCTGCAGTCTTTCAAAAAACTCGCGTACCCCACGCGTTGACGAGTTGAACCAACAAGTCTCCGTGTGGCTTTCAAACTCGAATTCATGTCCTAGTCATTTGAAACATTGGAAAAACAATTGAAACAAAAACAAATTACGCAAAGTTACGCATTACAAAACGCTTTAAACAAAAAAAGAAAGGAAATGAACTTTTTAAACTCAACTTGAAGAGGCAAACCCCAAAGTTACAAAAAGTTGTTAAAAACAGAATATTACACATTCATATATCATTTTATTCTTAAACATATTTCTATTCCAATATTGATGATATTCAAAGCAATTAACTAGAAATTTAAAGCACAGCAGTTTAAATCTCAAACAAAGAGAAAGCAAAACAACTGTTAAGCACAACTTGACGAGGCAAACACTTGTTTCAGACAAGACATTAAACTCCAACACACAAACTACGATTTTATGAAAATCACATTTCTTCTCACACATATTGCGAATACTGCATCCTTTCAAAAAACTCACGTACCCCACGCATTGAAGAGTTGAGCAAACAAGTCTCCGTGTGGCTTTCAAACTCGAATTCATGTCCTAGTCATTGAAACATTGGAAAAACAATTGATCCCTTTAGCACCCTTCCGCAAGAAAATAGCTCCGCAGCCGGACCAATCCATTCTTCCCCAATGTTTAAACACCGTGCCGATTGCGATTGTGGGAAGAAATGGGCAATTCAGGGGTCATTAAATACAACAAATGTTTGGTGGCATTTGACATTTGCAATGTTAGTTCTTTCGTTGAAATTTTTTTCTGGTGAAAAAATTTCTCTGGGTATAAATGATCTTTGTGTCACATTTTAAAATTTTTATCTGATCCTCATGTTTTCATAATAATTTACTGTTATACAAACTATATATAGCCCATAATTTTAAATATAAGATTTAGAAGTTTCTTAACTAGAATTAAAGAGGTAATTTTATAAAAGTGAACGAAAAAGTCCATTAAACCAGAAAAGTATTTTGTGAAAATTACAATTAAGGGAATTCATAATTACAAGTTAAATATTTACTGTATAAAATAATTGATTATGCAACCAAAAATATAGGTAAAAAATGAAATTGTGTCACAAAAACATTTTAACAATTTTAAAGAATTGAGTATATATTTATCTCAACCCTAGTTATTTTCGGAACATTATAGTAAGCCAGCAGGAGTTCTTGTGCTTTATAGGAATAATTTTTATTATCTATATAGGAACAAAATATATTATAAACATGTTTCTAAAAATAATTATTATACAGAAAGCCTCACATTTTTACTTGAAGAATTATTACAAGTTTTATTCGAAATCTCAATTAAAATTTTTAAATTAAATTAATATTTTTCAGAAATTGATCTTTTGAGAAATTAGTTTTGAATTTTACTTTTAAAATAATTATATAAGAATTCTTTTATAACATTTATAAAACGTTAAATTATTTAACAAATAATGTATTTTTATTTTTTAATTACATTTCAGGAATCACCACTTTTTGAATATCATTTCTTGTACTTAAAAAATAAAATAAACATGTGTTGCTGTAATAAAATCTATTACTACATAATGCTTAAGTAATGTTACAAAATTCATTTCTGATAAAATAATGAGTTTTATCTTTAATATTACTAATTATTTCAGTTTCAATGCCAAGCAATTTACAAATAATTGTTTTGAAATAAGTATATAATAAGATCTTACTGAAAGCCTGAATGAAGAACTATAACTTAAAGGACATCAAGAAATCTCTATTTTCATTCCCAACCCAGTATCAGCGTTTCTAATTTTCCTAGCCGTGCTGTAACCTGGAGAATTAAAGCTACTATAGTATCAGCATCTGATTTAGAAAAACCAAAGTTTAATTTTTTTATATATTATTTTCTTTGACTTTATTTGAAGTGTAATCCAAAGGCGTTAATGTTATTTAAAAGAGAAAAAAAAACTCTACATTTTACTTAATAATGTTTTTGTTGTTTTCTTATGAAAATGCATTCCAAGAAAATATGACACAACGGAAATGAACTGTGGCCACCAGAGACCTGGATGTAAGTGACTACCCTTGTACTTTGGAAACATTTGAAGAGATAATTCCCTCTTTTCTTTTCTCTCACGTTTTTGAAGCCCTGAGGCCTCTTTCGGATTCAAAAAAGAAGTCATATAAGAACCAGTTCCTAATAAAGGACGTCTTAGAGTTCAACTTATCGAATTTTTAGCCTTCGGGAGGTTTTTTTTCTTCCGAAGAAGGCGAACGTTGGGTTCCTTCTTTCATTTAAAAATGAAATAATAAAGAACTTTGCGAAATGATTGGCCGCGATAAAACGGAATTGGGAAGTTGGAAAAGTTTCCATTTGCTGAGGTGTGTGTCGTTTGTGCAAGGAGACATATTTGGTCACATTATTTTGTAAAAAGTTATATTAGATATTACTGCTTGGTAATTAATGATAAATAAATTCAAGTTCATATCCATATATTATAATTATGTAAGAATAAAAAGATTGCCTTCTTTTAATTATTTAATTACACAAAAAACTCTTTCCGTAATGTGTGTGTAGGAATATATGTAAATGGCAACCATTACAGGTCATTAAAATTAAGGATTTTTTTTGTTGATAAATGAAACTTTTTAAACTTTATAACATTGAGACATCAGTGTGAAAAATGCCTGCACTATATTAACCGCTGGCATAAATATTGTAATTTTTGATATTTAAAAATTATCTGTGACGCTTTGTAAAATTCCCAGATATACAGTTAGCTTTTTTTTGTTCTATTTGCCATACTTGCCTCTTTTTTGATAGGGGACTAGTTCTGATATAAACTACATTTTTAATTTTTGTAATACACACTGATTGCGCTTCAAATAAGACCTTAGTAATCTTTCTTATTTTTTATCTCCTCCTCATTTCTATGTTATCTGTTCTTCTATATACACACCGAAACATCATTATTAAACAATTCAGTGGGTTAATTTCCATCCAAAATAGCATTATTTTTAAAACAACATAAAAGAGAATTTCAGAATGCTCATTAATATTAGTTTTCTACTGATGCAAGTTTAATCATATTTTATTTTCACTTTTCTGTTAAGAG